>JXCR01145571.1:93672-104120 GCA_002079205.1 Phalaenopsis hybrid cultivar | reverse complement strand
CATTTCTTGTGTATCTGTATGATTATGGAGTTAATTTTTTAGGTGTTGATGGATTATCTAGCATCTCTATTAGTAGAAAAGGAATTGTTTTTTTAATAACCTAGGTCAGGGAAAAGGGAAATCAATTTTTTTAGCTGCCGAGGGATTATCTTCTGTCTCTATTAGCAGAAAAGGAAAGCTTTTTTTTTTATTACTTAGAGCTTTTATTGTGTCTTTGTTGAATGATCTATGTGATAGACTAAAGATTTTCCTAGTTACAGTGAAAAGGAAATTAATTTCAAGTGTCTAGGGGTGTTTTTGCATCTCTATTTGATGACTTGTGCTAAATGAAATCAATTTTGAGTGGTCCGTAAGAAAGGAAGATTTTTTTAAGCACCTTAAACATCTTTGTTTGTTCTTGCATCTCTGTTTGGTTAGTTGAAACTCTTAACTTTATCAAAATATTGATTCCATTTAGTTACTCTAATATTCATAATAGCCTGAGTTAAGCACTATTTTTTTATATTTGATATCAATTAGTGAATCTCGTAATCATGTTATAATCTATCATGTTATTTTGTGCTCATATTATCGTGTTAGCTCATAAAATAGTTTGAAATCTTATGCTTATATTATCTTGATGAATAAATGTGTGAACCTTATGCTCATAGTCATTTATTTTGATTATATAATGGCATCTCATTTGTTCAAGTTTGGAGTCATGTGCACGTGACAATTTTCATAGATGGTGTTTCTACTTCTATTGGTCTAGTTGGATTTATCATTTTGTTTAGATAATGTATTCTTATTCTTCTGATATTGAACAGATATTTCATTTGAGAGCTACGATGTTATCTAGAGATAGCTCAAGAATTCAACCATTTTGATTTTTTTCTTTTTTATTGACGGAGTGCTTAAGTTTTTGCAGGTGGAAGTTCTAAGTTTATGGTTTTTTTTTTCTTGCCTTTCTTCTTTTTAGCTGTTATGGGTCTACTTCATTTAGTATCGTCTTGTAAGTTTTGTTTATCTTTAGAAGAGACTAGTGATCATTGAAATTTTTTGTTGTAGTTTCTAAAATCTGAATTTCTTAAAGTTTAGAAGACAATAAATTGAAAAGATGGTGGTGTATTGTCCAATTGAGATAGGAAGGTGAATATTATTTTTTCGATTTATTCTTAAAAAAGATAGAATTAGGCAACAGACCCACAAGACACTTCAATAAAAATGTCCAGCAAAATATAACAAAAATGTCTATGAAAGATCAAGAAGATTATATGATAAATNACAAGACACTTCAATAAAAATGTCCAGCAAAATATAACAAAAATGTCTATGAAAGATCAAGAAGATTATATGCTAAAGCCCAATTGAAGAACAAATGGAATTAGCTAAATAAAGAAGGCATGAGTTGTCCAAATTTACGGCTAGGGAAGTATTGGTCGTTACTTTGTATATATTGTCGCATAATGAGTTGATGTGTGCTACTTCCGAGTGATGTCAATGCTCAACTCATATTATTAGCATATATTTTGATATTGGGGGGCTTAATTCATTAGTAAGATTGTCATCCAACATAGTTAGACTATTAGATCGTACTTTTTGGGTGGACACTAAGATAAATACATCATTATTTTAGATGCATGACTTTCTTCAAGCAACAAAATGCAAACAAAATTTANCATAATCTCTTATGCAGACTTCCACCTCTAGACAATTGGAACTTTAGAGTGTTAGATGAGGATCCTACGTGCATACATGTTAAAGCTTTCAAAAATCATACAGAATAATCAATGCTAGAGGAAGATTTGAATGCTCATCACATTGAACACCAGATGCTGAGGGTGTTCGGGAGATGATTTAATTGAGGGAACAAATCACATATGCTTTTTAGGCGTACAACATGTATTCATGTTGTAGTTGCGGGTTGAAAGTGTATGCATGCTTTACTTGAGTGAAACTTGTAATAGGGAACAAATCACAGATGCTTTTATTTAGGCGTACAACATGTATTCATGATTTAGTTGAGGGTTGAAAGTGTATGCATGCTTTACTTGAGTGAAACTTGTATTCTTGGTTATTTCTATTGTGTACTTTAGACATTTATTTTTTCTTGAGTATTTTTCCTATTTGTATTTATGTAATTTATAAATAATTTGTGAATTATGTGATTTTGTGTAATCTAAAATAATATTCTGTGGTTTGTGTTATGATTTTTTTTGTGTTATTTTTTTTCTAAGATTCTTCTTTATTACATTTATGTTATTTTGCTTTTCCACATATATGAGTTTGATAATAAGAGCTCAAAGACTACCAAAATCTCTTTTTTTATGGGTCTTTAACTTTTTTGTAATGGTTGGTTATGTATTTTTTTATGCTAACTCTAAGCCCTTAATTTTTTTAACTTCCTCATGTGCACTTTATTTTTTCAATTAAGCATTTAACTTTGCATTCTCAGGAAATATGAGTTTAATATTCTCAAATGTGTTAAGGGTTTGTATTATAATTGTGATATGGCAGAAGATTTTGTAGGTGACCCATGAATAAAACACCTAATGACTACAAATTTTTTAGATGGTCNATGAGTTTAATATTCTCAAATGTGTTAAGGGTTTGTATTATAATTGTGATATGGCAGAAGATTTTGTAGGTGTCCCATGAATAAAACACCTAATGACTACAAATTTTTTAGATGGTTTGGTGATTGTAAGAAATATACTTCAGATAGTGATCATATTTGGAGACATGCTTTGGAAAGAAAATTATCTAGAAGACTTGATCATTTGTATATGAAAGACAATGTTATAATAATATTATTTATTGTTATTGTAATTTTTATTATTATGTTATTATGTGTTAAGTGGTATATCTAACTTGTAGTAACTAACTTTTTTTTATTACCAAATTTATTTATGTTATTATGTTTAAATTTTTCATGAAATTACATTCTTACAACTTACATATATACATTGCAGTATAACTATCTCTTCTCTAAAAAATAGTTGCAATATAACAAAACAACCAAACAGACAAACTACATAATCATCAATAAATTTCAAAGAGCGGCAGATCAGTAGTTTATTCAATGAGCTACACCTGTCCCAAATAGACCCTAATAACTATTGAGAGATACAAATAATTCATGATTAATAAACATCTCCCTAAAATAATATATAATCTTATTACAATTCTCAACAATCCATTCAAATAGGAACCAAAATTTTAAGAAAGAATTAATAGAAATATAATTTAGAAAAATCATCATCATATAATAATGATAATGGTTTTTTTTAACATGCATGATACCCAATTCCTATGATTTTACACATCTAACACATAAGTCGTACTTTTTTTACATTTAAATCATCTATATCTTTAATATCAGTCTAAAAATACCATCATTTTAATTTTTAAAATGTGAAATTCACCTTTTTATGCATAGATTTGATGACATATGCTTGGTTCTCGATATGTACATACATAGGAATTAATGTTGTAAAAAAGATTTTGTTTGTTTAAGGGGCAAATCAGACATTTTCTATTTTTATTAGTAGGCACAAATATTTTTTTCTTATTTGAGGGATTAGGGCTGATTTTAAGGTATAGAGTTGTGACCCTGNGCTTGGTTCTCGATATGTACATACATAGGAACTAATGTTGTAATAAAGATTTTGTTTGTTTAAGGGGTAAATTAGACATTTTCTATTTTTATTAGTATGCACAAATATTTTTTTTCTTATTTGAGGGATTAGGGCTGATTTTAAGGTATAGAGTTGTGACCCTATTTTAACTATATTTTATTTCTCCATACATGTTTATATTAGAATAACACTCCCAGTTGATGTAGGCAAATTTGCACCAAACCACAAAAATTGCATCATGTTTGATTATTTATTTATTGTGTAATTTTTTTCTACATTATTTTGCATAATAATTGTTATCATAGCCGAATTTGTATGATTCTGATGTNCCAGTTGATGTAGGCAAATTTGCACCAAACCACAAAAATTGCATCATGTTTGATTATTTATTTATTGTGTAACTTTTTTCTATATTATTTTGCATAATAATTGTTATCATAGCCGAATTTGTTTGATTCTGATGACATACAAATGTGATTCTAGTGAAGTCGTACACACAAAGAAAATAGATCGAAGTAAGTTGAGTTATGGATTTGGTGGAGCCATGGATAATAAAATTTCATCAGGTACTTCAACATCCACTGTGATGGTGAAAAAGTGTTGATTCATCAGTTTTTTTATGCATCATGTCAAGATTGATATGATGAGAATTGATGTCAAACAGAACTTTGGCATTTTACGATGTGAGGTTATGAATGTGTTGTGCTCTTTGAATCTGGAAGTTCTTGATGACGATGAACATTCTGAAGAGACGTTAGAAAGAGATTGATTAAAGATGACTTAGAGTGCTTGTGCCTTGATCTGAAATAACTTATCTTAAGAGATCAAATATGTGATGATGATAAAAAATTCAATAGAAAAATTATGGATGATGATAGAGAAAAAATATTACACAAAGAGTGTGTGGTTACTGTTGAGATGTGGGGTTACTATTGGTTTCAGATGAGACGTGGGGTTACTATTGACAAACCCTTGAAAAATTTTATGGCTTTTAACAGATCTGTTAAATGTTGATGAAGAAGATGTAGATGAGATAAGACACTTCTTTTATTGAATTCGCTCCCAAATGAGTACAAAAATTTTGTGATGACACTCATTTATAATAAAGAAGTCTTAAATTATGGCGAGGTAACTACAAAATTGTTTAACCTTGAGTTCTATTGAAGGGACAAGGCATCCACAATGATGGAGTCAGCTGAAGCATTTACATCAACTTGATAGATGTACGAAGAAGAAATAGGCAAATAAGGGTGGCAAAAATGATAATTCTCAAAACCAGGATAAGTCTCATGAGTGTAGTCTTGAGAAAAATTATTTTGCTTTTTGTTTAGAGACTAGTCTTTGAAAAAAAAATTGTCTGACTTTGAAGGAGAAAGGAAAGAGAGTCAATCTAATTATAAAGATGTGTGATAAGATAGATTCTGATTTATCGTTATTTACAGTTTCTCAAAGTTTATATATAGATGATTCATGTTGAATTCTAGATACTCATGCTCACATTTGTTTCCATCAAGAGCAGTTTTGTACTTATGAGAAGCTTGAAAGCGATGCGATGATTGTGGTCAATGATCAAGTCTGTCATATTATTGGTGTAGGGAGCATTTGTATCATGATATATGATGTTATTATGAGGGAGCTAACTGATATTAAACATGTTCCAGATATTAAAGAGAATTTACAGTCATTTGGGATCTTAGAAGCCAAATGTTATAAGGTAGGTTTTTAGGCAGAAGCTTTGAGGATATGTCATGGACCGTTGAATTTTATGAAGGGAGTTCACCATCACAACATTTATTATTTTCAGTATAGTACAGTCACTGGAATGACTGCTATTACTGATGATTTTTCTTACACTCCTATATTGTGGTCTATATGACTATCTCATATTGAAGAGGCTTCACTTCAAGTATTAGTGAAGCAATGATTGATCAAAGGAGTGATTAATTGCAAGCTCAATTTTTATAAATATTATGTGTTTTGGAAAGAATATACAAGTATCCTTTAGTACTACCATGCATAGTACAAGGATGTGTTAGAGAATGTTCACACACACACACAGACACACACACACACACACACACACACACACACACACACACACACACACACACACACACACACACACACACACACACATATATATATATATAGGCCCTATAAAGACATTATCATTCGGCGAGCGGATGTACTTTATCTCTTTTATAGAGAATCACTCAAAATATGTTTGAGTATACTATGAAGAGCAAGAGAGAGATGCTGGAGATTTTTTTGAATTGGAAGTAGTGGATTAAGATTTAAACTAGACNACACACACATATATATATATATATGCCCTATAAAGACATTATCATTCGGCGAGCGAATGTACTTTATCTCTTTTATAGAGAATTACTCAAAATATGTTTGAGTATACTATGAAGGGCAAGAGAGAGATGCTGGAGATTTTTTTGAATTGGAAGAAGTGGATTAAGATTTAAACTACACAACTAGGGAAAATACACATTGAATGCATTATTGCAAGGGTGGCAAAGATGTGGATAGAGAAACACATCAATGTTTGAGAGACACCAATGTCATCCCTATCATTTAGGAGTTTAGTATTGCTCCATGATATTTTATGTATCTTATTCTGGATCCCACAATTTNGTGGCAAAGATGTGGATAGAGAAACTCATCAATGTTTGAGAGACACCAATGTCATCCCTATCATTTAGGAGTGTAGTATTGCTCCATGATATTTTATGTATCTTATTCTGGATCCCACAATTGAATATAAAGTTTAATATTGGGCTAGAAACTTTCTTTTCAAGTTCTCTATGAAGAGTAACAGTGATGCCAACAATGTGAATAATTCTAGATGGTTTTTCTCATGAGTTGAACCTGCCAAAAATGAAAGAGTTTTATTTGAAAGACCTAACTACTTTTAATTTTATCCATGAATTTGGAACAATCAATTAATTTTGGTTTACTATAAGTAATATTGATGCTATGGTGATTCCAACAAAGTCATTTTAAACTCACTGTTATAAATATGCTCTCTAAAGGCAGGATTCACCCTTAAAAAAAAAAGATTGAATTGTAGATGTTTATAGTGAGACTAAAAACTTATTTAAAAAATTTAAGAAAATAATAAAGATTAGTGAGTGTTAGAATTTGCCATTTCAAAAATCAAAAGATCATACCATATCAAATGTGAAAAAGAAGTGTGATAATGGGCATCCTAAGTTTTATAATTAGAGGTGAAATATCCTCTTAGCTGTCCACTAGTGTAATTGAAAGTGTCCATTTGAAGCACAAACAATAAGCCATTCAATGAAGGTAATTCATCCTCTCGAGTTTACCATACAAGAAGACTTTATCNGAAGAGTAACAGTGATGCCAACAATGTGAATAATTCTAGATGGTTTTTCTCATGAGTTGAACCTGCCAAAAACAAAAGAGTTTTATATGAAAGACCTAACCACTTTTTATTTTATCCATGAATTTGGAACAATCAATTAATTTATGTTTGCTAGAAGTAATATTGATTCTATGTTGATTCCAACAAAGTCATTTTAAACTCACTGTTATAAATATGCTCTCTAAAGGTAGGATTCACCCTTTAAAAAAAAAAGTTTGAATTGTAGATGTTTATAGTGAGACTAAAGACTTATTTAAAAAAATCAAGAAAATAATGAAGATTAGTGAGTGTTAGAATTTGCCGTTTCAAAAATCAAAAGATCATACCATATCAAATGTGAAAAAGAAGCGTGATAATGGGCATCCTTGCCTAAGTTTTAGAATTGGAGGTGAAATATCCTCTTAGCGGTGCACTAGTGTAATTGAAAGTGACCATTCGAAGCACAAACAATAAACCATTCAATGAAGGTAATTCATCCTCTCGAGTTTACCATACAAGAAGACTTTATTAACTCTATTAAAAGCACTTTGGATTTCAATTTTGGAGCCAAAATATTTAGAAGTATTAAAATAGTTAGAGTTCTAAAGAATCTTACTAGCATGGATGATATTATTTAAATATGGCTCTCCTCTAATAAAAGTTTATAGAGCATAGTAAATAATTATTTGANTTTATCAACTCTATTAAAAGCACTTTGGATTTCAATTTTGGAGCCAAAATATTTAGAAGTATTAAAATAGTTGGAGTTTTAAAGCATCTCACTAGCATGGATGATATTATTTAAATATGGCTCTCCTCTAATAAAAGTATATAGAGCATAGTAAATAATTTTTTGGAAAAAGTAATGTCAACCTATTAGTCAAGAGTTTAGCAATAAATTTATATAAGGTGTTTGTAAGAAAATAGGATTGAAATAATTTAGAGATTCAATATATGTACTCTTTATTTTTCTATCAGTTCCTCACTCTCTCCTCCCTCTTTCACATCTACTTATCCTCTCTAACCTTCTCTATATCTAAGAGAGTGAGATNATTGAAATAATTTAGAGATTCAATATATGTACTCTTTATTTTTCTATCAGTTCCTCACTCTCTCCTCCCTCTCACATCTACTTATCCTCTCTAACCTTCTCTATATCTAAGAGAGTGAGAAAAATAGTGGGAGAGAAGGGAGAATGAGAGAGAGATGGAGGGATATGGGCTGGAAAGAGGGAAGATCTGTATCACACCATCTTCTTCCCTCATCTCCTCTCCTCCCTTTTCCTCTCAATGTCTTCTTCTCCCTCAATATCCCTCACGCCCTCTAAGGTAATAATAACAGAGTACTTAACTTGGTAGGCATTATAGTTATTAGAAGGTAATATTGAACAACTTGAATAAGAGACTTTTTGGTAATGTGAAAATTCTCTTTCAAAAAAAGTAGAGGTAAACCCATTAGAGCTAGTTGTCTTACCATTATGCCCAACTAGAAAAGCTAAAGATTGATTATTCACAATATAAATATCATTGGTGAAGTAGAAAATACTCTACTATTTTATTAGTAATACCTTTCTGAAAATTGAAGAGTAGAGTTGCAAAGTAACTCCTTTAAGCAATTATATTTATTCTATTTTAGATACATACATGACACCCNAACCCATTAGAGCTAGTTGTCTTACCATTATGCCCAACTAGAAAAGCTAAAGATTGATTATTCACAATATAATTATCATCGGTGAAGTAGAAAATACTCTACTATTTTATTAGTATACCTTTTTTAAAATTGAAGAGTAGAGTTGCAAAGTACTCCTTGAAGCAATTATGTTTATTCTATTTTAGATACATACAGGGCACCAAAAGCATTGCTATTTACAAATTGAGCACTCTCTTTCATCCATTTCTCATATTCTCACACATAGTTTGATCGTGGCACGCGTAAATGCATCAGTTTTATAGTTCAAAAAATCACATAGTTGCTTGATCTGTAAATATCAATGTTTCTTGTGCTCTTTTTGTAATTATAACTTTATAATTGATTTTTTTATATTGAATTTTTAACTAATCGTTCGATTCTTCAATAAGTTAGTCCACCTGTTCTCGCATATGGAGGCACTAACAAACAAAATCAAATGGAACTTGCAGTGAATTTGNCAGTTTTTTAGTTCAAAAAATCACATAGTTGCTTGATCTGTAAATATCAATGTTTCTTGTGCTCTTTTTGTATTTATAACTTTTATAATTGAATTTTTTATATTGAATTTTTAGCTAGTCGTTCGATTCTTCAATAAGTTAGTTTGCCCTCTCGCATAAGGAGGCACTAAAAAAAATCAAATGGGTATGTCAAACTAACCATAAATTTATAATAGAACTTTCCACTTTAGATGTTTTATTCTTTTTTTCTTAAAGCATGCATAATTACACTTTAGCATTTAGTATGTGTGTGTGTCTATATATATATATATATATATATTAATTAAAAAAAAAATTAGTATTTCGGCAGATACCCAAATACTGATTTCCCATGCGCTTTTTGGCATCATGATGAAAGCTTGAACCATGTGCCTAATACTCGAGAACCTCGCGCCATGGGGGATTGAACCCGTGACATGACATGAGGAGACTTGCAGTGAACCCCACCAACCATCAGGCCACGGTTTGCACGAGTGCAACCAGAGGCCTGTTAGATGGTAGCTTCGGCATAAGTCCCTTCTGTCCCGGACTTAAATCCATCTAGGTTGAATTAACACATATGAGGCGGACATGCNTTTTTTTCTTAAAGCATGCATAATTACACTTTAGCATTTAGTATGTGTGTGTGTCTATATATATATATATATTAAAAAAGGAAATCGGTACTTCAGCAGATACCCAAATACCAATTTCTCATGTGCTTTTTGGCCTCATGATGAAAGCTCGAGCCATGTGCCTAATACTTGAGAACCCCGCGCCATGGGGGATTGAACCCGTGACATGACAAGAGGAGACTTGCAATGAACCCCACCAACCATCAGACCACGGCTTGCACGAGTGCAACCAGAGGCCTGTTAGATGGTAGTTTCGGCATAAGTCCCTTCTGTCCCTGGCTTAAATCCATCTAGGTCGAATTAACACATATGAGGCGGACATGCACATGTTATCATCCATCNTTAATATCAGTCTAAAAATACCATCATTTTAATTTTTAAAATGTGAAATTCACCTTTTTATGCATAGATTTGGTGACATATGCTTGGTTCTCGATATGTACATACATAGGAATTAATGTTGTAATAAAGATTTTGTTTGTTTAAGGGGTAAATTAGACATTTTCTATTTTTATTAGTATGCACAAATATTTTTTTTCTTATTTGAGGGATTAGGGCTGATTTTAAGGTATAGAGTTGTGACCCTATTTTAACTATATTTTATTTCTCCATACATGTTTATATTAGAATAACACTCCCAGTTGATGTA
>JXCR01145571.1:76301-86822 GCA_002079205.1 Phalaenopsis hybrid cultivar | reverse complement strand
CCGCCACGGGGCCCGGCAGGCCTATAAATTGGATTCTTATACCAAAACAATTCTGCCTCTAAATGGTAAAAGCGTAATAATTAAAAATATTTTATTTAGGAAGGAATTTTTAATAAATAAAAACGATTCTTTATGTGATTTATAATAAAATAAGTATCATATCAAAGTAGTATTGTGATTTAAAATAAAGTATAATTCCATTTTAAAGTGTGCTTTATCTCTAATTTAATCAATTACAACAAATATCAAGCCTATGTGAATAATAAATACAATATTTACAAGGACTTGGTGCTTGGCAACAAATATATTTTATTTAACTTTTGAATTATACAGGGCACTCGCAGGTAGTATTCATAGATATAGTATTTATAAATTAATCAAAATTTAAATAATATAATAAAAAAATTATAAGGGAGAATGGTAATACAGTTGTAGAAATGTTGAATATGAATTTGTCTAGTAGTCACATCCAAGACACTAGAGCATTTGAACCATAGAAAAAAATGAGGAAGAGAGAGAGAGAGAGAGAGAGTAGTTTATTTCTAACTGTGCTTTAAGAAGGGTTGTACAGATTATTTTGAGTATTATGCCAATGGGCTTAGTGCCTTGTTGATCTTTGGCTAGGTTGAATGGAGCCGAAAAGGCGAAATAATTAGTGTGGTCGGTCGTCCTGCTTGAGGGGGACCATCGATCGGTTAATCCTTTAGGTAAGGGTCGACCATCCGATGGTCCCCCGCTAACAGAACGACCGACCACACGAATCATTTCACCTTTTTGGCCCCAATTGACCGACCACACAAATTATAATTTTTCTTCATTGCATACCCTCACCTATAAATAGAGAAGTTTTTTTCATGTAACAATACTTCTGGCACTTCTCTCTCTCCATGCACCTAAAATATTTGATTATATTTAAAGGTCACAAGAGTCTGTGAATATCCCATTTTGCACCAGAGGGACAAGTCGCTATGCACTCCTCTCTTCTCTCTCTCTCCTTTTTTTTTTCTAGTTCAAACATTTTTATCCCTTGGGTGTGCCTCCCCGACAAATTTAGATTTAACATATATTAATTTGGAAGAAACAATTTGATTTAATATTAAGAAAAATCTAGTAAAATCAATATTAAGTTAAAACAAATGAAAATTATAAAAAATAATTAAATTAATTTTTGGAACCTAATTAATGATAAAGGGAAACCATCTTAACTAGATATAGTGACATATCTACTTGAGAGATTATGGTTATGACAAGGAAAACAAAATTTCATAATCAAAATAAAATCTATAGTAATGATAACAAAATATAACCATCAAATGATTGATCTAATATAAATTATTTTTATGCATGTTAACCATTTTCCTTCTCTCTCTCTCTCTCTCTCTCTTTGCTTTCAAACATTTAAATTAGGTCAAGCCTAATTCTATCTTTTATTTTATCCCTAATATAAATGATTAATTTAAAATAAGAACAAGCAATTTGCAATGAGAATTACTAAACAATTACTTAGTTTTATGGAATGGACCATGTTCTAGAGGATTATATTAATGTTTAGAAGATGGAGTTGGCCTTAGATAATAAATGATGCAATGTGGTGTTCTAATTTTAAGTGGGTGAGCACAAAGTGAAATTTTATGTTTAGAATGTGAAAAGAACTAAGTTTCTTCAGAATGCTTTGGATTTCAAAATACTGCAGAAAATTGAAAGATGTAAAAGTATCCAAGACCTTATAAGGGGTTGTTGAGGCTTTTATAGTGGCAAAGAAGAGAAATACTAAAAAATTAACTTTTGAATCTTAAAAGTAAGATAGAGCTCAATTATAACAAGTAGAGAATGTGCTGAAATGATAAAAAAAAATAAATGTGATTTTAGTTGGCGTGTAAAGAATTATGGAGGTGATGAACATGTAAGACTCATTTAATGGTTTGATTGTAATTGGTGACCTGGAATGATTTCAAAAGGAAAATGTTTGATAGTTTGATGCATGATTACAAAATATACTTGACATTTGTTTACATGTTTCCATCTCACCATTTACACGAAATCTCTTTTTGTGCATGGAAACAAATGTCTTTAAAAGGGACTATAAGAGATTTCATATAAGTGGAAATGAAGACGAAATATTAGTTTGAAACAAAAAGAAACTAACAACGTATAATAGTACTAACCAAAATAAGTTGATAAGCCAAATCTCCAACCCACTTTCTTAATATATCATGAACTACTAAGATGAAGGTAAAGCCACTTGGGGATTTGAAAAATTACATGGAGAAGCTTCTAGATTTGTCAAAAGTGGTTATTCCTCAAATAGAAAAAAGATAATTTTTTTTAAAAAAAAAAAACTTGGACTTAGTTTGATGAAACTTAAACAAACTGACTAGTCATAAAAGGAATGGATTCTATGTTTTACCAAGTAGAAAAATATCTATTTAATGGGATAAGATTTAATTGAGATATTTTTATTGTGTATGTTGGTTATAATGAAGGAGGCCTTGGGTGAAAAAACTTTGAGAAAGCTCTTTTCTAAAATTTTTTTAGGAGCATTAAGTATGGTTGGTTTAGTTTGAGATTTGGTTGATATTTTGGAGCATACACAATTCATAGTGTGATTATTATTGAGCGAAACCTGGAAATTAATGAGTTTAAGATGTGGCGGTGTTGTGGAAGTAAGAAAGTGGAACTAGAATGAAAATAGGAGCCTCTAAGCCAATTCATAAAAAAGAAGACCCTTTGATATTAATGTTTACCTCATAATCCTTCATGCATACATTAAAATCTAAATGAAAACTCTTTGAAGGAGGGTTATAAATTGACCATGGTGATGTTGACAAGAGACTTTATATGTGGAATTAATTGTTATAAATGATTATAGGTTCTTAGTTTAATGTATTATGATGTGATACAGAGTTATTATTTGAAGGGCAAGAAATTTCCTGGGGTTTGATGGATGGAGTATCATGCTTACTTCAGCTTTGGTCAATTTTAGCTGATTTAGAATATCATTTTAGGGAATGAATTTTAAATGACTAAAATTTATGGTGGATGAATAATTTACAATGTTAACTTATGGCGTAGGGAATGGAAGGTAAGGACATGATAAGAATTAAAAAAAAGAAGAAGATCAATACTAGTCAAGATTGAGCTAATTTTGGTTTATTTAAAAGATCTCATTAAGGGAAAATTTTAAGTGATCTAAAATTTAGAAAATTATAATAAAGGGTTGTTTTAGAATGTGAATTTATGTTTTGATGTACATAGTAGAGTTTAGTGGGATTTAGGATAATGTATTGGTGTTTATAACAAGATTAGGTAGATTTTTACCTAAGCATAATAGTGATATATAAGGAATGTTTAAGGCTAGTTTGAAGATTTGGGTGATAGATGGTTAGACTTAGAAATTAAATATAATTTATAGAAATCTATGAGAGTGATTAGAAAAAGTTTTGAAAACATTCAAGAATACTTATAAGATAGACAACCAATTTTATTAAGAAAAAAATTAATCTAGGTTATTAAGCACTAACATGAAAATAAAGAAATTCTTAAGAGAAAATTTATCATCCAATTGCTCAAAATTTTCATTGCATTTTAACTTTATTTATAGTTATTATATTGACTATAATTTAAAAAAAGAAGAACAAAGTGTTATACTAAGAAAATATAGGTCATAATTGATGGAAGAATGTTCCAATCACCATCATTAATTTCTTGTATCTTATCAACGAAAACCATTAAATATTTCCATATTTGAAGATTCTAACTTCTAGAATATAAATCTAAAATTATAATAGTATAATTTAAAATTTAGTTAATTTTTTTTATTAATATTTTATGACGAGCCTTAATTGGTCTCTTATTTTGATATTTTATTGGACTCCTGCTTGGGCTATTACATGGCCTTTTATAATTGAACATTTAGTTTATTTGTTTGATTTATATATTATGTTACATCAACCCTCTCAAACCAATTTGAATAACTCTATAGAGTTTAAGTTCAAAAAGTTTCCTATTAGTTGAGGGACAAGTGTCTCTAATTCAATGTTACAATTAACTTCAAAAAAGGTAGGCTATAAAAAAAACTTTATAAGTGGGTAACTATAACTCTTATCAATGAGTCATATTAAATAAGTGTTTATTTCATAACTCTTTTATATAATAGATAGTCTTTAATATTAATAACTACATGAATGAGCATACTAATGAGAAATTTAAGATGATAATCAGTAACTTTAATTTTCTTAAGGTTTTAAAAGGACCACACGACCTTCTATATAATATCCTATATTAGTTGTTTAGTATACCAAGTGAATGCAAATAAAAATACTATTGATTGATTATGATTTTTTTTTACATCAAGTAATTTGTTTTCATTTATTGCCACGAAAGCACTTAGTGAATAAGAATATTGCATTTGAAAACATGTTGGATGGTATGCTCACTAAATCAACTAGATGTCTTGGTTCTAACAAAAAAACTAATTTATTTGCAGTTCTAAAGATAATAACAATATAAGCGCATTTTGTCATTGATCAATATAAATCCATTTACTTAACTTTTAGCTTAACAAACTTCTAAGCTAGATTCCTAAGATGAGATTGACCACTTCAATTCATCCATCAATTTGGGGATGAAATACATTAAGTACTTTTATTCTAATAATAATTGCTTCATCATATTTTGTTTACAATTATGAAATGTACCTAACATCTCTAATAACAATATTGGCTGAGTAGAGACCATGGTCTTGCAATATTTGTTTTAAAGGTAGTCTAGTTGTATGAGAAATATCATTTGTTTTGGAGAAGGGCATAAAATGAGCCATATTTTTTATCCTATCATGTATTGTAAAAACACTATCATGACCCTAAGCCATCTTTGAAAATTCT
Organism: Phalaenopsis hybrid cultivar; assembly: GCA_002079205.1. Lineage (NCBI taxonomy): Eukaryota > Viridiplantae > Streptophyta > Magnoliopsida > Asparagales > Orchidaceae > Phalaenopsis > Phalaenopsis hybrid cultivar. The sequence continues at coordinate 81,939 of JXCR01145571.1, read as the reverse complement.
AAAAGAATATCCATCGATAAGTCTTTCATGCTTATAAAGACTGGATGAGATAATTTTTTTTCTTGAACTATATTTTGTAGTTTTATTTACATAATAATTATTGAGCAACCATTTTTTGAACATTATATTTTCATGAAGTTTTGTAAAGTATATTCTCCATTCAAAATATGGTTTTGTGTTTCCTAAAATGACTAACTATTTGTACATAATACAATTTAATGATTAGCAACTTTGTAATAGTAGATTGAATATTCTATTGTTACTTTGCATCATATAAGAATACTTTTTTTACTAAAATATTTCTTGTAAATTTAAGTAATTGTCCAATTTTTTGAGGTCAAGCAAGTGAAAATCATGGCATATTAAGTAATCTTCTTTAATTTGTTCATCATAGATGGGATGTAGGTTGGCCACCATATTGTCGAACCTCCCTCCATTGAAGTGAAGTAGAACATCTGCATTCAACCCTTTACTCTCTTAACACTCAATGAAGACCCTACTTTCTGAAATGAATTGCAAGAATCCCTTCGAGTAAGGGTGCATGCTGGAAAGGAAGCTAAAGATCTCAATCAACCAAGAGATGTTCACCACATGAAGATCACCATCGTCTTGAAGAGCAATCAAATCTAACATCATTTATGCCACAACCACTACAAGAATTAAGCATACTTGCGTCAGTTAGATGAGACAAAAATTGGATGTAAATCCAACAATATTTAAGGGTTATCATCAGATTTGCATTTGATTTACGTCTGATTTATTTCAACATTAATTCAGGGGTCGATAATGTTGTTTACTTCCAATGTATGTCAAAATATTATGACACAAATAATTTGTGTCGGTTGTTGCATCATATTGGCGTTAGATTTGTTTATACAAAATATGCATATAAAAATGTCAAACGATGAATATTAGTGTTGGATTATCATCTCATTTGCATAATAAAATATCATTGAATGGCGAAATATTATATTCGATGTTGCATCAAATTTTTAATCTGAAAATGGATGCAACACAAATATGTAAATAAAAAAAAATTAGAAAATGATTTATATTTCTACAACCTGCACAAAAACACATTCCACATTATATACCGTATTAAACACAACCATATAACAAATTAAATCTCCAAATAATATTTAATAAAAGAAAAAAAACTATCATAAATTGTCCCAAATAAGAATAGAAGTTAATCCACAAAATTTCACAACAAATGTTCTACATAATATTTGCAAATAAAAGAAAACATAAAAAAGAAACTACTCATCATCTCTATCCTCTTCTTCCTCCTTCTGCACTGATGTCATTATTGCATGCCCTGACTATCTACTAAAGTCTTCTCCATGCATGCTATAGATCCATCTACTCTATATTGGTCTTCCAGCATCTGCTCGCACAACTGTCTTATCCCATCATTCATTGCAACCACTAGTCTGGTAAAAGCCTCCTGGTCTGGCTGTAAGGAGCTTGGGGAACTAAGAATGGAACCATGAGAGTGTTCAACCTCAAAGGCTATGCTCTTCACCCGAAGGCTATAAATCCTCCCCTTTTTCCTCCCTGCCTTCTGGTTCAAAAGCTTGTACTCAGACTGCACAACGATAGACTGACTACCACTGCTGCTGCTAAAATTCTAGGCCTGAGTGGCCATATGCTTCTCTCAGAGCTGCTCGAACTCCTCCTGCATAATGAAAACCAGCATTTAATTGATACTTTGACCAATTATAGTAAAAAAAAATTTTACTTTAAGGTTTTGAAGTTGCAGTAACCAATCGGGAATGCTTTGGGTCCCACTACACAATCTCAAGGCGTCAATGAGTTTAGACACGCAGCTTCACAACTAAGGGAGTGCAGCTCAACTCCTTGGCTTGGCAGCATACAAAAATGGTTAGCTTTAAAAAATTACACAAAACATTGAAATAATGTTTAAATGCCTAAAAAAAAAGCTTACCAACCTTTTATAGTGCTCCATATAGGATATTGATTTATCAATATGGAGCGCAGCTCCCCTGGCCCCCTCCATCATTCAATTTGTCTAGTTTGTCTGCCTCTTCCTCTCATAATGAAGAGTGGCCCAAGCTACGATCAACTAACCTTAGAGCCCCTCGCCAATCCAGGCAAGCCACTCACCCTTCTGACGGACGATCATAAACATGTTGGCAAGCCGATGCCTGCCTTGAATCTTAAAGATTCGGTGGATTGTTGGCGGTGCTCTAGAAGCCAGGTGAGGGACCTCTACATAGTAAAAAATAATTCATGTGTTAATATAATAAAAAAAATAGCACCTGACGAAGAATTTTGTCAATTCGTAAGCTATGGTCAACTCTGTATGAGTGAAATATAGTCACATAACTTTGAAATGTAGTATTCTCATTGGTCATCCACTAAGAAAATCAATACCAAAGGTCGTCTTAAACCATGGCGCGGGTAGGGTGTCCCAAAACCTAATTTTATAGTAGCATGCGTAGGAGGTTTTCATGACTTCCCTTGACCATGAGAGGACTCCTAAACACTAAGATGAACACAAAATATGTTCCACATCCTAAATGAACCTTTCTGATGGCAGGTTTCCAGGGTAAGGCTAAATTGCCACCAACCCTAGCTTCTTGACCCGAAAAGGTGCTAGAGAGTCTTGGGTGGGTGTTTGGAACTATAAAATGCTACAGAGAAACTATAAACCATCTCGAGTCATGCAGGTTGACACCCTTCACTTGTGACATCAAAATTTGATGCCAACATTCTCCCATCAAAATTATATTTTAATTTGCATTAATTAAAATGTATGGATACGCGCATTTTTCTCCGAAAATGAAACGTGACTCAGTACAACATCAAACTATAAAACTTATCCCAATTAAGCCTCCCTTTCTCTATCTTCTCTTGCCAAGCTGGATAATTTTTTTTTTCTAGTTGAAATCCATTTATCAAGACACTCCTTAATGCCTATTTGAAACTTGATTACATTGTAAATGCGTAGTATCCATAGAAAATGTTTACATACATANTATATATATATATATATTTATATATAACTTTCTCATATCCGGTATTTTAAATAAATACAATAATCACTCTTTACTTGCACAAATCTAATATTATTATTATTTGTTTGTTTTCTATGTCTAATCTATATTTAATCGAGTAAGAACTTATTTCATTCAACTTTGAAGAAACTGTCGATTGTCTAATTGGGTTCTAAAAAATAAATTTAGAATTAATTTAATATATAATTTTGATTTTAGAAAATAGTATTTTTATTTTGAAAACACGAGACTAACAAGATCTCATACATTTCAATAGTTTAAATACTGAGTACAACACTACAAACAATGCACCTATCCCAAAGAATTGGCACATTACTTTATAGTGAACTGGATTGAATAAACTAAAAGAGTTCATGACATATGTTTGGTCTGAGAACCTTTTATGTGTGACCGACAAGTTCTCCTACCTAACATTAAAGATTAAGTAGAATTTATATTAACATCTTTTATGTGTGACCCACAAGTTCCCCTACCTATTTTATATTAAATCCTTTTATGTGTGACCGCCAACTTCTTTAGTTCCCTACAGAGGCAAGCCTTTATAGCTAATTACATCCTAAATGACCGAAGTCACTTAAGAAAACCCTCGATGATGATAAGAGGTACTTGCCCTCAAGAATTCAATGTTTAGGGTTTCAAAGTCGGACATAGACAATCAAATGAGAAAGGATCAAATAGAAAAAGTCATTTTTGAAATCCAATAGACTAAAGATAGGAGGCGTCATAGATCTGAGGAAAATCTCGGTGACTTCCAAATCTATTTTATTGTTTGGCTTCAACTTTGAAGATGATATTGTTTGATGTTGCAATCCTGCCAATTTTATTATTTAGGGCATACACCTACATCCTGATTATGCAAATTGTCTTGAAAGATAGGAGGTTGTTGTACCAGATGAAAACCTCAAAGTCTAAAGAGAGTTAGGACTTATGCCGCACAACATGATTGTGTAAGAGCCTAAAGATAAATTGAGGACTTACATTGTGCTAAACAAATTAACTCGAAATCCTATGGCTTGCTATTTAATTCTAGAGAAATGTTTAGCTGAAGCAGATTTGATTTAGCCTTTATTCGTCAGCAGAAGTCCTTTATCATGTTGCCCCAAAGCTTCCTCCAAGCTCCTTGTTGATAGTGTCTTCTTGTTTAGAGTTTTATGTCTTATGTTTTATTCTTTATTATTGTTGGTCCAATTATTCTTATTATTATCATTATTGAAGGGCATGTGTTTGTTCATGTGTTATAGTGATCAATCATAGTTAACCAAACAACTATTTTCTGCCAAAAAGGTCTGATAAGTATATAAATAAAATGTGTATAAGTAAAGCATGCTACATAATGCAATAAAGAAAAGGAAAACCAACTATAACAGTGCGTACCTGGCCTCTACTATTACCACAAAAAGGGTTAATATAATAAGCATAATATAGTGCTGAACATGAAATTTAAGCAAATCTCAAGAAAATATGCCACAAGAAAAACTTAAGCAAATCAAAATAAAACATGAATCGAGTAAAATAAAACTCGTTTTCACATATAGAAGATTGGAATGAAATGTAAGAATTTGGTAAAGGTGGGGGCTCGAGCTAGGCTGCGTGCTTTATAATCCCAACTTTGGATAGGAGTTACCGACCAAGCAAATCTAAGAAGCGCCATTCTCGGCCTCAATCAAAATGGTTAATAAGTAAACCTATATAGANTATATATATGGAGATGTTTTGACAAAATTGGATAGTCCACAAGTTAATCACTCAGATCAAACTAGAACTACCAACTACCTAAGAAAGCTAGGGGCAACGTCTTACCCAATGTTGGGGAATATTATCATCCTTCCTATTTTCTCCACGAAGGTCGTTGAGGTAGGAGATATTATTCAAATATCCCACTCTTAGCACACATAAATATTATCTTCATCGCCCTCGCCACCCGGACCTCCGACTTACTGAAGTTCGATGATCCATATGTGACATGAAAATATCCTATATTACTCACAAGGATTTGAATACCTTATTAAAGACTCAGACCTTCGAGCATCGGAATTTAATTTGTACTCAATGAACTTCAATGTCTTAACTAACCCATGAGTAGGGCAATCAATCACTTGTTTGATGTCATACAAAAAGACCATGTAGGTAAGTACCCTTAGAAATAACTTAGTAATTATGGAATTTTATGCCTTTTTCTATTTAGCTTGAGCTTGTAGTGTTCATGATAAGTTAAATTCTTTCTTTTCTAATCCGTTTAAATGTTCTAGATCAAGCCTAGCTCACTATCAAGCTCTTAGATCCTGTCGGCACTATTTTTGGTGTGGGGTTTGCCCGTAAGAAGCTGTCGGTCATCGGAATTGAAATCCTGTTGCCCGCTTCGGAAGGACGCTTTAAAAATTTTTTATTTTTGAAAAAGATGAAGTCAAACTAACCCCATAATTTTCATAGTTTGAATGAAAGAGCGCTTTACCTCAAATTTTATATCTATCCCGAAGGATGAACACAAGAATTGAGGGTGAGGCTCGATCAAATAAACTAAAGAAAGTTATGACATCCGTTTGGTCTGCGAAACCAATGTATTGGCCGACAAATTCCCCTATTTAACATAAGGAATT
>JXCR01145571.1:62845-74089 GCA_002079205.1 Phalaenopsis hybrid cultivar | reverse complement strand
CATGCAACCTTCTTAATATCTGGTAAAAAGCCTTGGGTTCATTTAAACTTTATTATATTATTTAATAATTTNAAATATGAAATCAAACTGACCCCATATTTTTCATAGTTTAAATGAATGAGCACTATACCTCAAACCCTGTATGTATCCCGAAATATAAACACAAGACTTGAGGGTGAGACTCGATCAAATAAACTATGAAATATATGACATTCATTTGGTCTGCAAAACTATCTTATTTGCCGACAAATTCCCCTATTTAATACAAAAAATTAAATATGATTTATATTAAGCTGGGTTCGGGCAAGCCCCTAAAGCCCCTATAGTTAGTTATATCTTAAATAACTGAAGTCACCTAAAAAAACTCTCGATAAAAATCAGGAAATATTATCTTTAAAGAGGTCAAAACAATAAGACTTTTCAACTAAATCAGACAAAGAGGTGTGAAAGGGGAATAGTTCAAATTTAAAGCATTTTGTTATAGAGTTCAAAGGAGGAAGAACTATGGGATGTCACAGATCCGGGGGAGAACCTCGGTGACTTTCCATGCTATCCTATGATTTGGCTTCAATTTTGAGAATATTTAGGTGTTTAATCCTGCCAATTTTATTTGTTAGGGCTCATATTTATGTGAAACAATCACACAAATAGTCTAGAAGATGTGAGGATTTAGGTCGTGACGACAACCTCGGAACCATAAGACGAGTTGGGGCTTAGATTATACAACAGACCTGTACAAAGGCCTAAAGATAGGGTGAAGATTTATGTTGCATAAACAAACTACCTCGAAATTTTATGGCATGATTGTTTAATTCTAAGGAAGGAAATTGATTTAGTTGGGGAATACATGTTTTGTTGTTGAAGATGGTAGTGCTGCCCACACACTAGAAAAATATTCTAAATGAATTCTAAGTGATAAGGAGACATTCCCACTTATTTTGAACCATTTTTTGTATTTTTGAAAATTTTGATTATGTTAATTATTTTAATTCAAAGTATATTTTAAAAATGAAATATTTTCACAAAAAATTGATTTTACTTTTATAAAATGCCCCTCATCACAAGAAACTAAGAAAAACAATTTTCATAATTTTTCAAAGCTTATTTGATTTAATATAATTTTTTTTATACAAAAAGCAAGGTTTCCTTAAGAAATCCATTTTAGTGCTTATACTAAGTCAAATAATTTTGGTATTTTTACAGTGGGTAGACATGATTTTTATGAACAATGTGGAGTTGATTTTGTTAATTTTTTATATGTATTTAATTTACACAAATTAATACAAGATATTTACATTTATCTATGTATAAAAATTCACAAAATGATTCAAAGCATCGCAATATTTTTCTTAGATTTCTCTGACCACAGAAAACCTAATAAAATTATTTCATAATTTTTCAAGTGATATTTTGATTTATATAATTAAAATAAACCAAAATGGTCACCTTAGATTGAAAATTAGGGTTAGAAGCATAGAGATGCCCTATAACCTTGGAAAAATCAGAAGAATGGCCTCTGTCATGAGGAACAAACCCTCAAAATTTCAAGCCATGGTGAAATGTTTTAAGCCATGGAGAATCAAAATACCACAGAGAGTATTTAATTAATTAAAAATCAGGGAGTGAGAAAATAAATTTTTTTTTTAGTCCAAATTACCTCTGTTCACTGAGCAAGATGATATTTTTCTTTTATTTTTATGATTTTTCTAGAGAAATATATCGATTTTTGAATTTTAGGCATAAAAATTAATTCAAAAATCCATAATTTTCTACTTATCCACTCGGCGCCAACTCATCCTCATTCGCTTCAAAGGCTCCACACGTCGCTCCGCCATTTGACGCCGCCAATCACGTAGCCTCCACGAGGACCGCACTTTATGCACCATGGATCTATTCAGCTTGATCTCCTCCGTTCATTGAATACACGCACGATCGGACGACTTTTCATTATCGTCTCCAAGTGACCTAACCCGTGAGCCGTTCACACTAAAACCTTAAGATCTTGGCCTAGACTCAACCAAATTGCATGGGGTTTGTTCCTAAACCTTTATCTACTCGAGACAAACACATCTATATGGTTTATATGGTATGAAATATAGTACATATGTATGTAGGGTCGAAACAAGCTCGATTTAGGATTGGAGTTCAATACCATTGTCTGAGAGGGGAGGCCTCAATCAGATGGTTGTGGTAGCTTCAATTAGTCCCAAGCCTTGGTGAATGGTCTATGTATGAATTCGATCAAGCTCAATTTTAGGTGTTGGTCTAGAGCTGGGTTAGAGGCTATTTCAGAGGGGGCTTTTGTGGGGAATCAACTTCTTTCACTGTGGGGATGGTGTGAGCACAGTTAATTGAATTTTGGTGTACTGTGGAGATGTGGGGACTTCTGTCCTGGTTTTAGCAAAAAGTTGAGCTCAAAATTGAGCTTCCACAGTGAGGATCAGTGGGGGAAAATGGTGGGCTTGAACTGAGGAGGTCTTAGGGAGTCTCTGAGAGCAATTTGGTAGAATTTCCTAAAGCAAATTTCAGTTCTTTTTTCTTGGCCATGGAGGTGAGGTTTAAATTAAATGGCCTAGGGTGGCTGTCATGGCCAATTGAGGGGTGCAAAATGGTGCTTAGTTGGAGGGTTTTGAAGAGCTAAAGCCAATTGGAATTGGCCAGCTCATATGGGTGAGTTTGGGTTTGAAATTTGGCTTGGGTCTCTCGGTTTTGGTGTTTTTTGGCCACTAGGCCAGCCAGCAGGGCCAGAGGAGGTGGCCAGGAGGTCAGGTGAGCTAGTGGGAGGGTTAATTATAATTAACCCTCAATGGCAAGTGATGAAGGAGAAAATTTTTGGTTAAGGCCCATAAATGGGAATAAATCCCTTAATTTAGGGATCCAATGGTCTATAGCTCATCATGGCTAGTCTAAGAGGGTTTATTCTGGTCAATAGAGTGTACTTAGTGGCCTTAGAGTCATCAATTTGGTGGCTTAGGCATGACTAAGTCAATTTTGGTGCATGGGTCCAATTTGAGGCTAAGAGTTGGGTTTGGGTTAGGCTAGCCATGAATTTGAGCTCAATTTATTGATCAAAATTGTGTAGATGATTGTCATGAAGTTTTTTTGTGAAGTATGGAAATGATTTTAAGTTCAATTGGAAGCTCAATTTGAAGGATTTTGTGATCTTGATTAATTTGAGCTTGTTGGGCTAGACTTGGGTCTAGATTAGGCTAAGGTTGGGCGAGGTTCAAATTAATTGTTTAAAATGGTCTATATGAATGTCATAAAGAGTTTTCAACATAAATTGGGTGCCAAGTTTGGGGTTAAGGAATTCAATTTGGTAGAATTTTGGGGAAAATTTGGGGATTTTGGACTTGGGTTGAAATTAAGTGAAATTGAGGATTAACCAATGCCAATTTAAGGTCAATTTTGGTGTTTATGAGTGTTATGAAGAGTTTAGTATTCAAATTAATGCAAATTGAGTAGGCCATGGGGTTCAATTTGGCGAGATTAAACCATAGGGCCAAAATTGGGGGTTTGAATTATATCAAAATTGAGCTCAAATCATGAGCCAATTAGGCTTGGATTTGGTTTCTATTGGTCATATTAAGGGTTAATTTGAGTTTAGAACTAAAATTGAGGGAAATTAGAACCAAATTAATGGACATTTAAGGTGAATTTGGGGAAATTGAGCCTTTAAAGACAATTTGTGGATTTAGGTCAAAATGGTCAAATTGGCCAACTTGGGTTCAATTGGAGGGTCCAAATTGATTTTAGAAACATTTTGAGTGATTTTGGAGGTTTTGGGAAAGTTTGGAGTGCTAAGGGTATTTTTGTAATTGTGGCAATTTTGGTAAATTTGGAATTTTTTCGTGGTTTTGGGTAATTTGGGTATTTTGAAATGGTTTGAATGATTTTTGAACAAATTTGGGTATTTTTGAGTGAAATTGGGATTTTTGGCCAAATTTGGGATTTGGGGGTGTTTACATAATTTGGGTATGTTTGGGGGTAAAAGGTCAAATTGAATATTTTTGATAGAATTGGGAAACCAACTACCAAGCTATGAACCAATGGAATCTCCATTTGGGTCCTCTATGTACTGGTCTTAGCTAAACCCTGGCCTAGGGCTAGTGGGTCTAGGGGACCATCTACATGAGTCTCCCAAAAGATCAAGGGGTCAAAGTCAACAATTTTGGATTTTAGGATTGTGAGTGAATATAGGTGATAGTGAGTGACAGTGAGCGCTAGTCTGTGCAAGTGAGTGAACCAGCTCCAGACCAACACCCAAAGTCAATCCTAAGGTCAATCAGTCCTATGGGGACTCATCTTGAGCTCCCTCATGCTAACCCCACCTACCAAGTGCTAGAGGTTAGGACCAATATGTGGAACTTCAAGTTGAGCAAAGAGGAGTTTAGAATTTCTAATGGTGAGAGTTCCTTTCTAGTTTTCTAAGAATAGTCAACAAGAAAATCCTATGGCTAGACCTTAGGCAACCAAAGAGGGAAAACTAAACCTCAACCAAAAGTGAGGTCAACAATCCTTTAGGTAAGAGTCAACCATCCGATGGTCCCTCGCTAGCAGAACGACCGACCACATGAATCATTTCACCTTTCGACCCCAATTGACCGACCACATGAATTATAATTTTTTTTCATTGCATTCCCTCACCTATAAATATAGAAGTTTTTTTCATGTAACAATACTTTTGGAACTTCTCTGCCTACATTCACCTAAAATATTTGATTATATATAAAGGTCACAAGGGTCTATGAATACCCCATTTTGCATCAGAGGGACAAGTCGCCGTGCACTCTTCTCTTCTCTCTCTCTCTCTCTCTCTCTCTCTCTCTCCTTTTTTCTCTAGTTCAAACATTTTTATCCCTTGGGTGTGCCTCCCCAAAAAATTCAGATTTAACATATATTAATTTGGAAGAAAAAATTTGATTTAATATTAAAAAAATTCTAGTAAAATAAATATTAATTTAAAATAAATGGAAAATATAGCAAATAATTAAATTAATTTGTGGAACCTAATTAATGATAAAGGTAAAGCATCTTAAATAGACATAGTGACATATCTACTTGAGAGATTAAGGTTATGAAAAGGAAAAAAAATTTCATAATCAAAATAAAATCTATAGTAATGATAACAAAATATAACCATCAAATGAGTGATCTAATATAAATTCATTTTATGCATGTTAACCATTTTCCTTCTCTCTCTCTCTCTCTCTCTCTCTCTCTCTCTTTGCTTTCAAATATCTAAATTAGGTCAAGCCTAATTCTATCTTTCATTTTATCCCTAATATAAGTGATTAATATAAAATAAGAATCAGCAATTTGCAATGAGAAATACTAAACAATTACTTAGTTTTATGGAATGAACTTCATGTTCTAGAGGATTATATTATTATTTAGAAGATGGAGTTGCCCTTAGATAATAAATGATGCAATGTGGTGTTCTAATTTTAAGTGGGTGAGCACAAAGTGAAATTTTATGTTGTGAATGTGAAAAGAAATAAGTTTCTTCATAATGCTTTGGATTTTGAAATACTGCATAAAATTGGAAGACGTAAAAGTATCCAAGACCCTACAAGGGGTTTTTGAGGCTTTTATAGTGGCCAAGAAGAGAAATACTAAAAAAGTACCTTTTGAATCTTAAATGCAAGCAAGAGCTCAGTTATAACAAGTAGAGAATGTGCTGACATAATAAAAAAATAAATGTGATTTTAGTTGGCATGTAAAGGATTATGGAGGTGATGAACATGTAAGGCTCATTTAATGGTTTTATTGTAATTGGTGACCTGGAATGATTTCAAAAGTGGAAGAAATATTTGCATGGAAACAAATGTCTTTAAAAGGGACTATAAGAGATTTTGTATAAGTGGAAATGAAGACAAAATGTTAGTTTGAAACAAAAATAAACTAGCAACATATAATAGTACTAACCAAAATAAAATGTAAGTCAAATCTCCAACCCACTTTCTTAATATATCATGAACTACTAAGCTGAAGGTAAAGCCACTTGGGGATTTGAAAATTTACATGGAGAAGCTTCTAGATCCATCAAAAGTGGTTATTCCTCAAATAGAAAAAAGATAATTTCTTTAAAAAAAAAAAAAAATTTTGGGCTTAGTTTGATGGAACTTAAACAAACTGACCAGATATAAAAGGAATGGATTCTATGTTTTACTAAGTAGAAAAACATCTATTGATAAGATTTTATTGAGATATTCTAGTTGTGTATGTTGGTTATAATGAAGGAGGCTTTGGGTGAAAAAACTTTGAGAAAGCTCTTTCCAAAATTGTTTAGGAGCATTATGTAAGTTTGGTTTAGTTTGAGATTTGGTTGATATTTAGGAGCATACATAATTCATAGTGTGATTATTATTGAGTGAAGCCTGGAAAATAATGAGTTTAGGATGTGGCGGGGTTATGGAAGTAAGAAAGTGGCATTAGAATGAAAATAGGAGCCTCTAAGCCAATTCATCAAAAAGAAGGAACTTTGATTTTAATGTTTACCTCATAATCCTTCATGCATACACTAAAATCTAAATGAAAAACTCTTTGAAGGAGAGTTATTGATTGACCATGATGATGTTGACATGAGACTTTACATGTGGTATTAATTGTTATAAATGATTACGAGTTCTTAGTTTAATGTATTATGATGTGATATAAGTTATTATTTGAAGGGCAAGAAATTTATTGGGGTTTGATGGATGGAATATCATGCTTACTTCAGCTTTGGTCAATTTAAGTTGATTTAGAAGATCATTTTAGGAAATGAATTTTAAATGGCTAAAATTTATGGTGGATGAATAATTTACAATGTTAACTTATGGCTATGGGAATGGAAGGTAAGGACATGCTAAGAATTAAAAAAAAGAAGAAGATCAATACTAGTCAAGATTGAGCTAATTTTGTTTTATTTAAAATCTCATTAAGGGAAAATTTTAAGTTATCTAAATGTTAGAAAATTATAATAAAGGGTTGTTTTAGAATGTGAATTTATGTTTTGATCTACACAGTAGAGTTTAGTGGGATTTAGGATAATGTATTGGTGTTTATAACAAGATTAGGTAGATTTTTACCTAAGCATAATAGTGATATATAAAGAATGTTTAAGGTTAGTTTGAAGATTTGGGTGATAGATGGCTAGACTTAGAAATTAAATATAATTTATAGAAATCTATGAGAGTGAATAGAAAAAGTTTTGAAAACATTCAAGAATACTTATAAGATAAACAACCAATTTTATTAAGAAAAAAATCAATCTAGGTTATTAAGCACTAACATGAAAATAAAGAAATTCTTAAGAGAAAATTTACCATCCAATTGTTTAAAATTTTCATTGCATTTTAACTTTATTTATAGCTATTATATTGACTATAATTTAGAAAAAGAAGAACAGAGTGTTATAGTAAGAAAATATAAGTCATAATTGATGGAAGAATGTTCAAATCACCATCATTAATTTCTTATATCATATCAATGAAAAACCATTAAATATTTCCATATTTTAAGATTCTAACTTCTACAATATTGTTGACCTCACTTTTGGTGAGGCTTAGTTTTTCCTCTTTAGTAGCCTAAGGTCTAGCCATAGATTTTTCTGTTGACTATTCCTAAAAAACTAGAAAAGAAACCCTCACCATTATAAATGTTACAATCCTCCTTGCTCAACTTGAAGTTCCACATATTAGTCGTAACCTCTAGCACTTAGTAGGTGGGTTCAGTATGAGGGAGCTCAAGAGGAGCCCCCATAGGACTGTCTGACCATAGGGTTAGTCCTGGGTGTTAATTTGGAGCTAGTTCACTCACCTACACTCACTCTCACCCATAATAACTCACAATCCTAAACCTAAAATTGTTCACTTTGATCCCTTGATCTTTTGGGAGACTCATATAGATGGTCCCCCACTAGCCCTAGGCTAGAGTTTAGCTAAGACCAGTACATAGAGGACCCTAATGAGGATTCCATTGGTCCATAATTCACATATGGTGGTTGGCTTCCCAATTCTATAAAAAAATAACCAACTTGGCCTTTTGCCCAAAACCACAAAAAATTGTCCAAAATTACCAAAATACTCCTATATTTGCCAAAATTATAAAAATACCCTTGTCACCTTAAAATTTCCAAAAACCTTAAAAATCACTTCAAATGTCTCCAAAACCAATTTGGACCCTCCAATTGAACCCAATTTGGCCAATTTGACCATTTTGACCAAAACCTCCAACTTGCCTTTAAAGGTCCAATTTCCCAAATTCACCTCAAATTTCCATCAATTTGGTTTCAATTCCCCCCATTTCAATCCAAAACTCAAATTAACCTTTCATATGACCAATATAAACCAAATCCAAGCCTAATTGGCCCATGCTTTGAGCTTAATTTTGATCTAAGTAAAACCCCTAATTTTAGCCTTATGACTTAATCCCACCAAATTGAACCCCATAGCCTACTTAATTTGCCCAATTTGGATCCTAAATCTTTTATAACACCCATACACACCAAAATTGACCTTCAGTTGGCCTTGGTGAAGCCTCAATTGCACTTAATTTTAACCCAAGTCCAAAAAGCCTCAAATTGGCTATGTCCCCAAATTCCACCAAATTGAATGCATTAACCCCAAAATTGGCACCCAATTTATGTTGAAAACTCTTCTTTACATTTATATATACCATTTTCAATAATTAATTTAACCCTCACCCAACCTTAGCCCAACCTAGACCCAAGTCTAGGCTAACATACCCAAATTTATCAAAATCCCAAAATCCTTCAAATTGAGCTTCTAATTTGACTCAAAATCATTTCAATCCTTCACCAAAAATCTCATCTACACAATATTGATTAATAAATTGGGCTCAAAGTCATGGCTAGCCTAACCCAAACCCAACTCTTAGCCATTTGAACCTAAATTGGACCCATGCACCAAAATTAACCTAGCCATCCTAAAGTCACAAAATTAAGGTCTCCACAGCCACTAAACACACCTTATTGACCAGGATAAAGCCTTTGGACCAGCCATGGTGAGCTATGGACCATTGGATTACTAAATTAAGGGATTTATGCCCATTTATGGGTGTTAACCAAAAATCCTCCCCATCATCACTTGTCATTGAGGGTTAATTATAATTAACCCTCCCATTGGCTCACCTGGCCACCTCCCCTGGCCCTAACAACATGCCTAGTTGCCGGAAAACCCCAAAATTGAGAGTCCGAAGGCCAAATCAAACCCAATTTCAACCATAGAGGCTACCTCATCCCAATGGCTTTTGAGAGCTCCTCAGCTCTCCACCTAAGCACCATTTTACACCTATTAATTAGCTCTGAACTCCTCTATAAGCTCCTTTATTTAATCAGCCCCTCCATGGCCAAGAAAAAGAGAGTGCTAAAATCCTTGGGGAAAATCTATCCAATTGCTCTCAGACACTCTCCAAGAACTCCTAAGCTCATTGCCACCATTTTACCCTTTTTGATCCCCACAGTGGAAGCCCAATTTTGGCTCAAACTTTCAGCTCAAACCAAGACATCTCTCCACAGTCCACAAAACTCAAATTAATTGTGCACACACCATCCCTAGAGTAAGAGAAGTTGATTCCCCATCAAACCCCCTCTGAAACAGTCTTTAGAGTAGCTCTAGACCAACACCTAAAATCCAGCTTGATCAAATTCATACCTAGACCATTCACCTGGGCACAAGACTTCATCCGGAGGTTTGGTGAGACCAATCGAAGCTACCACAACCATCTGAATGAGGCCTCCCCTCTCAGACAAAGGTATTGAACTCTAACCCTAAATCGAGCTTGTTTCAACCCTCCATACGTATTTACTGTATTTTATACTGTATAAATCATATAGATGTGCTCATCTTGAGTAGATGAAGGCTTAGAAACAAAGCCCATGCATTTTGGTTAAGCCTAGGCCAAGATATTAAGCTTTTAGTGTGAACGACTCATTGGTTAGGCCACATGGGGACAATAACAAAGAGCTGTTTGATCGTGCATGTATTTAGTGGATGGAGGAGATCATGTCGGATGAGCCCTTGGTGCATAAAGTGTGATCCGTGTGGCAGCTGAAGAGGATGGCAGTGTCAAATGGCAGAGCTTCACATGTTCTTTTGGAGCCGCCTAGGATCCAGTCAGCNTTACTGAGTAGCTTCTCGAGGGATTTGATGGTGAGTCCCTTAAGCATGAAAGCTACTGGCCCATGAATGCTTCTGAGCCAAATCTCAATTCTTGATGTTCCTGTAACTGAGGTTCACATTTCATGCTAAGGTTTCTCCACCTCAAAATATAGTCTGCCAAGGTTTCACCAGGCTTCTGCTTCTCCATCATGAACTCTCCAATAGACACATGGTGTTGTGCCCGACAAATCTTTTCACAAATAACTGTTCCAGCTCAGAAAATGTTTTAACTGACCCGTTGGGCAAGTCAGCGTACCAGTCGAAAGCAATCACTGATAAGCTACTGACGAACTACTGGCAGAGTAGAGCTTCATTATTCCTTGTGTTGCCACAACTGGCTTGGAATGTGCTATGTGTTGTCTGGGATTTCCAGTCCCATCAAATATCTTGAAGTTTGGGGCCACAAAACCCTTCGGGAAAGGCACCGGGCATCAAATTCTCCTCCGAATAAGTCTACCCTTTAAAATTGATGCACTGCCCTTGGACTGGGCTAAGGCATCCCGTACTTGTTCAACCATTTGCTTGAACTCTTTTTCTAGCATGACACCTAACTGAGAATCCTTCTTTGGTTGTTCATCTTTGTCTGTCGAAGTAGCCTCCCTTCTTTTNCTGAATTTTGAATCTTAGTGGAGATTAAAAATTAAGTCATTTAGATGTCTGTGTTTCCCAAAATTAAATTTCCTTGCATTTTAGCGTTTGTGAAAATTAGGTGCATTATTAATGACTTTACTTAGGAAATATTTTCCATAGGGTTCTCTGGCCACAATAAACCGTCCAAAATTTTCTTGAAATTTTCTACGCAACATGTCGGCACTATTTCGGGTTGGTTTGTGGGGAGTTGCCCGTAAGAAGCTATCGGTCACCGGAATTGAAATCCAGTCGTCCGCTTTGGAAGAAAGTCGAAGTATGAAATCAAACCGACACGATATTTTTCATAGTTTAAAATGAAAGAGCACGGTACCTCAAATCCTATATCTATCCCAAAGGGTAAACACAAGACTTGAGGATGAGGCTCGATCAAATAAACTAAGGAAGTATGACGTCCGTTTGGTCTGCGAAACCTTTGTATTTGCCGACA
>JXCR01145571.1:40111-62500 GCA_002079205.1 Phalaenopsis hybrid cultivar | reverse complement strand
GTCATAGCTGCAATCATCTCTTCTATTCTTTTCTCCAGTAGACTGACTTGCTCATCTCTTAGGAGGATAACCCTACGCAGCTCATCTACGGCGTTCTCTTCGGTGTGAGGTTGAGCCTCGCGCGCAAATGTGGTAGCTCTGGTTTCGATCACATGGACATCCATGAAATCCTCCTCCAGGTAATCATTGTAATCAAAATCTTCATTGTCACTAATAACGGAAACTCCGTGCTCTCGAGCTAACTCAGAAATCTTGATCTTGAGTTTCTCAACTTTTTTCTCAATTATTGATTCCTTGATTGCTTTAAGATCTAGAGGACCCTAATGGACATCCTCTACTTGTTCCTCCATCTCACTGGCTATTGTCGCGACGATGTCAGATATTTCATGCACTGGTTTTACTTCTTGTCCTGCAGGCTCACTGAACTGTATCGGTGCCGTGACCTTGGGTACCCATACCTTCTTCTTCTTCGACGATGATGTCTCAAGACGGGACGTCATAGTAGAGACATCGATATTTCGAGGGAAGGTATGCTCCACATGGTGTAGCCGGCTACCGTGTCAGGTAACCGTCTTATCTTTATCTCTGGGATTGCAGGAATGACGGGTAAGATCTTCGGACCCAGTCTCGACTTAATCGGTCGGCGACCTGCGATCCTGGTGGTGGTATGATCGGTGGTGACTATAGCAATATCAACTTAGTTTCCCAAATGTAACCAGACGGGAATACGGGTAGGTGACTTTTCAGTCGACTTGTGAGACTTTTTAACGGACTAAACATCCTTCAAAATTTCTTTCTTCTTATGAGGGGAAATTGCATGTCCCACTCGCTTAAGTAATTCACTAACAGAACATCCTTCCTTGGTAGCAAGCCTTCTAAAAACTGTGCTTACTCGGGTGATAGGAGTAAACTTCTTTCCCTCCTCATCATGTCCATGAAGTGATGGTATTGCGACAACAATCTTCCGGATACTCTCATATCCATCAGTATCTGTCAGAGGATGGAATCTACTCCATCGTAGGAGTGGATAAATTTTTGGTAACACCTCTTCAATTCGATGAGGCTCCTCTTCAACGGATGTGTTTTTCAGGAGTCTGGGCTTTGATGGCCATTCAAACTCTTCTATTGCGGTTCCTCGTTTGTCCGGGTTAGTGGTACAGTCCTTGAGCTAGACCCGATTTCAAATACAGGTGGTGGGACAGTTAATCCCTTAGTCGGGTCTTCAACGACCATCACTTCTTTCCCCTTGGCAGCAGCAGGGATAGCAGGCTTGACGGGTGTCGCGACGGTAGTAGCTTTAGCCTTCTTGCAGGCAGGGAAGTCCTGAAGGCAGTTTAAGCTGAATTTTGTAAACGGTTCTTGCATTTCCGGAGCAGCGATCTTCATTACCACGAATGGGGCTTTCCCGAGGATAACCTTGAGGTCTTCAAATCCAGCTCCAAACTTGATGGTGGGAACGACGTTACGGGCGCTGCGGTCCATTGGCAGGTTGTAGGAAAATGTCAATGTTGGGTAGGCCATTGCAGCGGGCTTTAAAACAGAAAGTTTTTTTAAGGTTAGCTTTATGACAAAAAAAAACTCGTAATCTTTAGTGCAATCACTAAAAATAGAGGTTGATCTGTAGACCAGACGGGTCTTAATTTATGGGTATTTTCTATCCTCTTTATTTAAAAAGGTGTAAGATTTAATTAATATAAGAAAATTTCAAAGTGCGCGCAACACAACACGATTTGATTTAATTTGCGAAATGGAAAATCAAATTTGGAAGGGAGATGTGAAGAAATTTTAGGACCCAGTGCGAGACTCAATTAGTGGCCTAGGATCCAGTCAGTGCCTCTTAGATAAGTAGAAAAATAGGGATTTTTGAATTATTTTAAATGCATAAACTCCAAAAATCCTTTTCTTTATCTAGAAAAATCATAAAAATAAAAGAAAAATACCCCCTTGCTCAGTGAACATAAGAAAATAATGTGGACCAAAAATAAAAATTATTTTTTAAATATATTATTTTTAATGAATTAAATACCCTCTGTGGTATTTTAATTCTCCATGGCTTAAGACCTTTCACCATGACTTGAAATTTTGAGAGTTTGTTTCTCATGACAGAGGTTATGTCTCCTAAANTTATTTTTTAAATATATTATTTTTAATGAATTAAATACCCTCTGTGGTATTTTAATTCTCCATGGCTTAAAACCTTTCACCATGGCTTGAAATTTTGAGAGTTTGTTTCTTATGACAGAGGTTATGTCTCCTAATTTTTTCAAAGTCAGAGGGCATCTCTACGCTTTTGACCCTAACTTTCAAGCTAAGGTGGTCATTTTGGAAAATTAAGTTTTATATTTTCATTAAATATATCAGAGGTTAAGGAACCTAGAGAAACAAATTTCACATTTTTCTGATTTTTTTTTGAATTGTTAGAATTATTTTAGTGAAAATCCATTTTTAGCCTTTAAAATTTATTTTAAGCTTCAAAATTCAATATCCTCACTTTGAAAATCATGAAAAAATATTCCAATTATTTTTAAGTGCTTAGGAAATAGTTTAGAAATTTTAATGAAANATATTTTCATTAAATATATCAGAGGTTAAGGAACCTAGAGAAACAAATTTCACATTTTTCTGATTTTTTTTTTTGAATTGTTAGAATTATTTTAGTGAAAATCCATTTTTAGCCTTTAAAATTTATTTTAAGCTTCAAAATTCAATATCCTCACTTTGAAAATCTTGAAAAAATATTCCAATTATTTTTAAGTGCTTAGGTAATAATTTAGAATATTTTAATGAAATTTATTATTTTTTGTGATTTTTATCATTTTTAATTATTTAAATATTAAAGAAAGGCTTAAAAATGGAAATTTTATTTTAATTACAAATTTATTTTTAGAAAATTCTTCTGATCACAAAGAACTTCAAAAATTAATTTTAATAATTTTTTGAGTTATATTTTAATTGTTAAAAATATTTTAGTGTTAAAAATGACATTTAACTTAGAAAATCAATTTGAGTTATCAAATGAGCTCTAAATATTTTAAAATTTTTATGGAGAGTTCTCTGAATTTTGAATCTTAGTGGAGATTAAAAATTAAGTAATTTAGATGTCCGTGTTTTCCAAAATTAAATTTCCTTGTATTTTAGCGTTTGTGAAAATTAGGTGCATTCTTAATGACTTTACTTACGAAATATTTTCCATAGGGTTCTCTGGCCACAATAAACCGTCCAAAATTTTCTTGAAATTTTCTATGCAACATGTCGGCACTATTTCGGGTTGGTTTGTGGGGAGTTGCCCGTAAGAAGCTGTCAGTCACCGGAATTAAAATCTAGTCGTCTGCTTCGGAAGGACGTTGAAGTATGAAATCAATCTGACCTCATTTTTTTAAGGTTTAAAATGAAAGAGCACTGTACCTCAAATCTTATATCTATCCCGAAGGGTAAACACAAGACTTGAGGATGAGGCTCCATCAAATAAACTAAGGAAAGTATGACGTCCGTTTGGTCTGCGAAACCTTTGTATTTGCCGACAAGTTCCCCTATTTAATATAAAGGATTAAATAGGGTTTATATTAAGTTGGGTTCGGACATGCTTCCTATAAGGGCAAGCCCCTATAGTTAAGTACATCTGAAATGACCAAAGTCACCTAAGAAGACTCTCGATAAAAATCAGGAAATATTATTTTCAAGGATTTTCAAATGGTAGGACTCTTCAATGAGATCGGACGTAGAGGCGTGAAAGGGGAATGGTTCAAATTTGGAACATTTTATTGTAGAATCCAAAGGAAGAAAACTAGGGGATGTCATGCGGAGAACCTCAGTGACTTCCCAAGCTATCCTAATGTTTGGCTTCAGTTTTGAGGAGAAATATGGAGAACCTCGGTGACTTCCCAAGCTATCCTAATGTTTGGCTTCAGTTTTGAGGAGAAATATTAAGGTGTTTCATCTTGTCAATTTTCTTAGTTAGGGATTACATTCGTGTGAAACGATCACACAAATAGCCTGGAAGATGTGAAGATTTAGGTCGTGACAAATGACAACCTCAGAATCCTAAAACAAGTTAGGGCTTATATTGTATAGCAGGGCTATGCAAAGGCCTAAAGATAATGTGGGGATTTACGTTGCATAAGCAAGCAACCTCGAAGTCTTATGGCTTTGTTGTTTAAGTCTAAGGAAGGAAGATTGGTTTAGCTGGGGAAGACAGGTTTTGCTGTTGAAGATGGCCGTGCTGCCCAACATGCTAGCTCCAAGCACCTTGCCTCAACGAGTTTGAGTTATCTAGCGTGTCAAGTTATAATGTCAAATCAGGTGGTCCTATGGTTGAAGTTCTTTAAATTTTATGAGGGCATGTTAAAGTTGATTAGAGTGACACCGGTTAGGATCATACGGTTCCCTCGTTCCAACACCATTATTTTTTATTGAATTCACTTAGTCCAAATGAACTTACTAAACTCAACTTAATGAGTTCCATAATTCCATTTAAACCGTGGGAAGCATCTACCTCCTCCGAGGGATTCCCGATCATCCGATAGAGACATCTTAATTTAGTTGAAGTTGTGGGATTCACTCAGTCCAAATGAACTTACTAAACCCAACTTAATCAGCTCCATAATTTCATTTAAACCGTGGGAAGCCTCGTTAGCAACCGTAGGTTTCCCCGAGGGATTCCCGATCATCCAATAGAGACATCTTAATTTAGTTGAAGTTGTAGTTTTGTGTGTTGTTTGTGATTAAATAGTGAGTTGTTTTATTTTTTGAATGTTGTGACGGTGAGTTTTATCTTGGTTGATTTTAGTTTTGATTTTGGTTTTGGTTATGTGGCTATCTTGATAGTTTCAGTTTTCATGCAGGGTGATGTCGTTGTTTAGCATGCAAATTTGCAGGTATAAAAGTACAGTATGAATGTACAAGAAAGACAACGCTGAAAACTGTAAAAGTGTACCTGGCGAGTCTTCTCGTTCAACCACCTGAAGCTTGAAATGCATGTTAAGGCAGTTTATGAAGAGCAGGAAAATTAAAGTTTTGGTAATTTTCCTAACCCTATGTCATATCTTGGTGGGTCCTTAGAAGTTTAATTAAGGATGACTTTATCAAGCAAGATATATTAAGTTTAGTAGATCTCCAAGATTTCCAACAGATCTGGAGAAAGAAGCAGGTCCATGCTACTCTCTAGCTGCCTGGTGGAAAATTCCGAGTTATTTTTAAACTTATTATGTTGCTTAATAATTCATCCCATAAATACCTTTAATGCTCAGTGAACATTGAAGTCTCAATTATCCCTAAGAAAGAGGTAATTATCATTTATCTTATAATTTGAAAATTATGCGGGTGAAGTCCCTTAAAGAGGTGAGTTAGTGTAATTTGAACACTTAGCCAAATTTTTCATCCTAATTGGGTTTAGTGGTGTTTCAAGGATGTTTGATTATGTTATGTTTATTTCTCTAATCCTCATTTAGTCAATTTTGATTTAAGCTAAGTCACCACTAAATCCTTGAGACCTAGGTGAGTATCTTATTTAATTTTGAAAAGGGTTAAACTTTAGGTGGTCTTGATTCATAATTTGGATTTTATTTGAAAATCAAAATAGGGGGTTAAGCTTTAAGTGGTCTTGATTCATGATTTGAATTTTATTTGAAAATCAAAATAAGGGTATTAAATTGATTAATTATTGACTTCAAAATTCATACCCCGTTTGAATTTTATTTGAAAATCAAGATAGGGGTATTAAATTTATTAATTATTGACTTCAAAAGTCATATTTATTTGAAAATCAAGATAGGGGTATTAAATTGATTAATTATTGACTTCAAAAGTTATACCTTTATTTGAAAATCAAAATAGGGGTATTAAATTGATTAATTATTGACTTCAGAAGTCATACCCCTATCTAGGTGAGTGTCTTAATTAGTTTTGAAAATGGTTAAGCTTTAAGTGATCATGATTCATGACTTGGATTTTTTGAAAATCAAAATAGGGGTATTAAATTGATTAATTATTAACTTCAAAAGTCATACCCCTAAGTGAAAATCAAAATAGGGGTATTAAATTGATTAATTATTGGCTTCAAAAGTCATACCCCTAAGTCGGAAAATCAAAATAGGGGTATTAAATTGATTAATTATTGACTTCAAAAGTCATACTCCTAAGTTCATGATCATTTAATTTTAATAAACTTCCAAATTTTAATAATTTAGAAATTTAATTAAGAAAGTGAGATTGGTTTCTACCAATTAACCCCTTCATGTTTTAAACATCAAATGAATTGATTAAGATTAGAGGTTACCCATTTTCCCTCCTTGAGTTAAGCCTAACATGTTAATTAAGGCAAAATTTCCAAAATTACACATTTGCCCCTAAGGCTCTAACACTTCATAAATTTTCAAATTCAATTCAAATGACTTTAATTTTTATCCTACCTCATTCATGGGTCAATTAAGACATCAAAGGAGAAAATGTGATTTTTCAGCCATGAGGCTCTAACACTTCATAATTTATCAAATTCAATTCAAATGACTTTAAAATTTTTATCTCCTCATTTATGGGTCAATTAAGACATCAGAGGAGAAAATGTGATTTTTCAAAATTTAATTTATTTTATATAAATATTTTTTTGCAAAAATATGATTTTTCAAAGAAAATTCCTAACTTGACCAAGGTAAGTTATAATTCCTTGAAATTTTTACTGGATGTGGACTTAGACCAGGGAAGCCTTTGAAAAAGATTTCATAATTTTTTCAATTCTTTGTGATTTATTAGAATTATTTTAAGTTCTGGCTTATTTTATAAAAATAAAATATTTTAGGTGGTGAAAGTTAAGTTTTGTATTTTTGAAAAATCTCCCTAGGGGCAGGTGACTCAAAGAAATAAATTTTATAATTTTTTGATTTTTTTTTATTTATTAGAATTATTTTAGTGAAAACTCATTTTTAGCCCTTAAAAAATTATTTTAAGCTTGAAAATTCAATATATTTATTTAGAAAGCCAAGAAAAATATTCTAATTGTTCCTAAATGTTAGGAAGAAATTTAAAACATTTCAATGAGTTTTATTATTTTTGTGATTTTTATGAATTTTTAATAATTTAAATATTTTAAAATAGGCTAAAAATCAAGTTTTTATTTTAAATATAATTTTATTTTTATAAAATATCCATGATCAGAGAGAACTCAAAAAACTAAGTCTCATAATTTTTTGAGTTATATTTTGATTTTCAAAAAATCATTTAGGTGTCAAAAGTGACATTTATCTTTAAAAATCAACTTTAATTTTCAAATGAAATCAAAATATTTTGAAATTTTTATGATGAGTTCTCTGGATCATAAATCACAGTGGAGATCAAAAATCAAGTCATTTAAATGTTTATATTTGTCAAAATTAATTATCTT
Organism: Phalaenopsis hybrid cultivar; assembly: GCA_002079205.1. Lineage (NCBI taxonomy): Eukaryota > Viridiplantae > Streptophyta > Magnoliopsida > Asparagales > Orchidaceae > Phalaenopsis > Phalaenopsis hybrid cultivar. Next base: position 55,125 of record JXCR01145571.1, on the reverse strand, counting down.
AGTGATTTGGTGTTTGTAAAATTCAAGGGTATTTTAAATGAATTGACCCATGAAACTATTTCCAAAGGTTTCCCTAGTCATGGTGGACCTTTCAAAATTTTCTTAGGATTTTCTAATTAATATGATAATTTTCATGATTATTTTAAAGAAATAATGTGCAAAAAACTTGAAAAATATGGATTTCTGTATAGGAACCTCCTCTAATTTTAGAAAAAATATAGGATGTTTCCCTTGATAGAGGGTACAATATGCCAAAATCTCAAGCCAAGTTGATCTGTCAATATGCATGGAGAATCAAATAATTCCAAATAGTGTTTAATTAATTAAAAATAAAAATGCATAAAATGGTCTTGAAATTTATTTCACATTGTTTTCCTTTGTTCACTGAGCAAGAGAGTATTTTTATTTTATTTTTGTGATTTTTCTACACAAAGTTATGAATTTTTTAAGTTTTGGGGTATTTAAATAAATAGAAAAAGCCATATTTATCTATTTAAACCGCGCGTGCCACCTCAACCTACGACGGCTCCGAAGGCATGCGTGGCGCACTTTGGTTGGACGCAGCTGTCCACATAGCTTGCTGACTCGGCCCGCTGTTTATGTCCCGAAGCGCTGTCCGGCTCAATCTCCTTCGTCCATTTGATACACGCTTGATCAAACGACTCCCCGTCATCATCGCTGATAGAATGATCCCATGATCGTCCCCACTAAAACCTTAAGATCTTAGCCATAGACTCAACCAAATCACTTCGAGTTTGATCCTATGGACTCGTCTAAGTGAGACGAACACATCCATACTGCTAAGGTACCATGAAATCAAGCTTAAGTCAACCAAATCACTTCGGGTTTGATCCTATGGACTCATCTAAGTGAGACGAACATATCCATACGCAACCAAATCACTTTGGGTTTGATCCTATGGACTCAAAGTGAGACGAACACATCCATACGGTTAATGTACCATAAAATCAAGCCTAAGTAAATGGAGAATCGAAATGAGCTCAGGAGGAGGAGAAGTTTTATACCTTTGCTCTGAGAAGTGAAGCTTCGATCAGAGGGGCTTGGCACATTTGTTAGGGTCCATGGAGGCTAGGGATTGAGTCCCTGGTCTTGGTGTAAGGCCTAGGTATGAATTAGACCAATCTCGATTTCAGGTGTTGGTCAAGAGCTATGGTGGAGGCTATTTCAGTGGGTAATTTGATGGGGCTTTAGCTTTTTTCACTGTTGTGAAGGTGTGGGTGAAGTTAATTTGAGTTTGGTGGACTGTGGAGGTGTATTGGGTTCTGTCCTCGTTTCCAGCAAGGTTTCAAGCTCAAAATTGAGCTCCGGCAGTGGGAATTGGTGGGGAAAAATAGTTGGAATGCACTGAGGGGATCTTAGGGAAGCTCTGTGAGAAGTTTGGAAAGGCCTCTCTAAGAAAATTTTAGCACATCTCCCTTGGACATGGGAGGTGAGTTTTTATAAAAATGGCCATGGGGTGGCTCTCAGGGCACAAGTTTGGGAGCATTGTTGTGCTTAGGTGGAGGGCAGAGGAGCTCTTCAATTTGATTTGGATGAGCTGGCCTCTAGGTTTGATTTGGGTGAGGTGCCATGGGGGTAGCTCTTGGTTTTGAGCTTTTTTATCCACTAGGCTAGCCGACTGGCCAGGGGGAGGTGGCTAGGAACTCAGGGAACCCAGAGGAATCCATCAGAACAATTTAATGTAAATGTGCTTTGATTTGGCAAAGATATCTTAAGCATGTGCGTTTTTGGAAATAATATCCCTTGATTTGGGGGATCTTTGGAAGATATCTTAAGCATGTGCATTTTTGGAAATAAGATCCCTTAATTAGGGGGACCTTTGGTCTAAGATATCTTAAGCATGTGCATTTTTGGAAATAAGATCCCTTAATTTGGGGGACCTTTGGCCCATGGCTTGATTAAGCATGTGCATTTTTGGAAATAAGATCCCTTAATTTGGGGAACCTTTGGTTCATGGCTTGATTTAGGTGATAAATATCCCTTAATTTGGGGAACCTTTGGTCCATGGCTTGATTTAGGTGGTTTGATGGTGTTTAGAATGGTCGCTAAGTCCAACTAATGGCTGTGATGGAGTTAATTTGGTGACTTTAGGGTGGTTAGGTCACATTAAGTGCGTGGGTCCAAGTGAGTGCAAATGACCAAAACTTGGGTTTGGGCTAGGTTAGCCATGTCATTTGGCCCAAATATATATTTTTTTTGGTGCAAATGATTATAAAGAACACTTTTGGTGAAATATGAAAGTGGTTTAGAGTTCAGTTGAAGGGTCAATTTGAGGGAATTTTGAACCTTAATCAATTTAGTTATGTTGGGCTAGGCTTAAGTCTAGGTTGGGTTAGCCTTGGGATAAGTCCAAATTGATTGTTGTAAATGGTCAATAGGGACATCATGAAGAGTTTTCAACATGAATTGGATGCCAATTTGGAGGTTAAGGCAATCAATTGGGTGAAATTTGGGGACTGAGCCAATTTGGGGCTAAATTTGGGAATTTTGGATTTAGGCCAAAATCAAATGGATATGAGGCTTTAAAAAGGTTAATTGATGGTTGATTTTGATGTATAGGGATGTTATCAAGATTTTACAACATTAATTGGGGCCAATTGACTAGGCTATGGGTTCAATTTGTTGAGATTAGGTCATATGGTCAAAATTTGGGCTTTAACCTAACTCAAAATTGAGATGAAATCATGGACCAATTGAGCTTGGATTCTATTTAATTTGATCATATCAAAAATTAATTTTAGTTTAGGATTGAAATTGAGGTCAATTGAGGTCAAATTGATGGACATTTGAATTGAATTTGGGGAATTTGGGTCTGGTTAATTGAGATCAAATTGATGGACATTTGAGTTGAATTTGGGGAAATTTGGACCCTTAAATGGCAAATTTGGGGGTTTTGGTTAAAGATGGTCAAATTGGCCAAATTGGGTCATGTGGTAGTTGAGATAAATGTAATTAGGAATATTTGAGATTTATTGGGATTTTTTGGGAATTTTAAGAATTTTTGGAATTTTGGGTCCAAGAGGGATATTTTGGTAATTTAGGGTGTTTTAGGGGTAAAAGGCCAAGATGGGTATTTTGGTAGAGTTGAGGTACCAATCATCACCAAAAAGCCATGGACCAATGGAAACCCCATTTTGGGTCCTCTACATAGTGGTCTTAGCCAAACCATAGCCCCAGGGCTAGTAGGTTTAGGGGACCATTTACATGAGTATCCCAAAATATTAAGAGATCTAGGCTAGAAATTTGAGTTTAGGGTTGTGAGTGAATGTGGGTTTATATGAGTTTAGATGAGTATAGTGAGTGCCTTAGCTCCAGACCAACACCCAGGGTTAACCTTAAGGTTTAACAGTCCTAAGGGTGACTCATCTTGAGTTTTCTTTCGTAGTGATCCCACCTACTAAATGCTAGAGGTTGAGACCAACATGTGGCACTTCAAGTTGAGTAAAGAAGAGGGTAGAATTTCTAATAGTGAGGGTTCCATGTCTAGTTTTCTAAGAATAGTCAATAGGAAAAATCCTATGGCTAGACCTTAGGCTACTAAAAGGGAAAAAACTAAACCTCAACAAAAAATGAGGTCAACAAATGGACCCCCAATAGGTGTGGTGTGATGGGCAAGCACACCTTGTGTATTGACGTTGATCGACAAGATCAACAAAAACCAATACAACCTCTAAGTCAACAGACCCGAAAATATGTGTAGGTTCGTGTGTGTGATTTGTTTCTGCCGGGGAATTAGCAGGCGTGTGTTTTATCAAGTTGAGAAGTAAGGACTCTCGCTGAGGATTGGAGAACGGACTTTGAGTTTTGAAATTTCACAGATTTATAAAGGATGGGAGTCAGAATGTAAGTGTCTACCCCGAGGTGGGAATTGAAATTCAGATATCAATTCAAAAAGAGAGAGAGAGAGTTAGAGTGTAAGGACCGAACTCGAATATAATGAATCAGAAATGTAGGATCGAGGATTGAAATGTATATCAATTCTCAAAAGAGAGTGTCAGAATGTAAGGACCGAATTCAAATGTAATGAATCAAAAATATAAGAATGAGAATTGAAATGTATATCAATTCTCAAAAGAGAATGTCAGAATGTAAGGACCGACCTCGAATGTAATGAATCAGAAGTGTAGGACTGAGAATTGAAATGTATATCAATTCTCAAAAGAGAATGTCAGAATGTAAGGACCAACCTCGAATGTAATGAATCAGAAGTGTAGGACTGATTCAGGAATGAGAATTGAAATGTAGGTCAATTCTCAAAAAAGGGTGTCTGAATGTAAGGACCGACCTCAAACAAAATGAATCAGAAATGTAGGACTGATTCGGAAGTGAGAATTAAAATGTAAATATCAATTCAAAGATGGTGAGAATTGAAATGTAGGTATTGATTCAAAGATGTGAGAATTGAAATTTAGGTATCGATTCAAAGATGTGAGAATTGAAATGTAGGTATCAATTCGAAGATGGTGAGAATTGAAATTTTGGTATCAATTTGAAGATGGTGAGAATTGAAATTTAGGTATCAATTTGAAGATAGTGATAATTGAAATGTAGGTATCAATTTGAAGATGTGAGAATTGAAATGTAGGTATTAATTTGAAGATGTGAGAATTGAAATGTAGTTATCAATTCGAAGATGTGAGAATTGAAATGTAGGTATCAATTCGAAGATGTGAGAATTGAAATGTAGGTATCAATTCTGAGATGTGAGAATTGAAATTTAGGTATCAATTCGAAGATGGTGAGAATTGAAATGTAGGTATCAATTCCCGAAGATGAGAGAATTAAAATGTAGGTATCAATTCCTGGAGAGAGTCAAAATTTAGTTATCGACCTTGAAATGTGAGAATTGAAAAGTAAATATCAATTTGAAGATGTAATAATTAAAATGTAAGTATCAATTCGAAGATGGTGAGAATTGAAATTTAGGTATCAATTTGAAGATGTGAGAATTGAAATATAGGTATCAATTCGAAGATGTGAGAATCAGGATTTAGGTACTGATTTGAAGATGTAAGGATTGAAATTTAAAAAGTGCTTGTGGTGTTGAATTTACAGTAGTGTGTCATGTGGAAAGGTTGATTTTTTTGAAAAAGATTTGTAGAGCTTTGTGGAGTTTTGTGCAGAATGCAAAATTCTACGGGGATGTGAAGAGAGTTGAGGTAGATAACGATGGTTGTGCTGCGCGCACAAAGAGTAGAAAATTCCAAAAACGGAAGCATTCACTCAACAGGTTCATTTCATTTTCTTGTTGTTTTTATCACATTTAATTCTTCAAAATATGTTTTTAAAGTTTCAATTTTAATTGGTTGATTTTCAAAAGAAATTTATTTTATTTGTTTATTTGTTTATGATTATTTCTCATTTGTGTTTTATTTTATTGTTGAAGATTTGTTGTTTCGTTCTTTGTTCATTGAAATTCTGAACCATCGCATGGTCCACAGCTTTCATTCATTGCACAAAAAGGCAACTGATAAAAAGGCACAATTTGAGAGAAATTTTCATTAATTTGCCCCAAAAAGGGATGCCATAAATCAGGCATAGGCTAACGCCTCAAAAGATACATCATGTAATGCATGTTGCAATACATTGAGAATCATCTCATGCTATGAGTACATCGTAGACTGAATATATCAGATACACGTCATCCTGTTAAAAGAAAGCAAGTAAACCCTCTGTGCTAGGTATATTGAGCTCCTGATCAAGCAGACCTTCTAAGTCATGCTCCAGGATAAGAGTTCCCTTTGCATGCACTTAGAGGTACAACCTTCTCATAGCTCGTATGGAAATAACTCCTCCAATTCTGGGTCTTGCTAAAATCCATACAGTATTTTACTGTCATCCATTCTGTGGAAGGTTACAGACACCCTACGGTGTCGCACTCCTGGAATGCAGTGCTTGGCAACGTCTGCACCGTTGCCTTTGAGAACAAGTACTAAACCCACTGGAAGAGGAATCTCCACAAAACCTCTGAATTCAACAGGGTCGACTATATTGATTTCTTTTCCAAACAGAATATTTCTTTTACTCATGAAGGATACGGTGTAGAAAGGCCTCACAAAATCATGATGGTCGATGTGCAGGGGAATGCAATCACCCTCTTCGTAAATGTTAATAATGCAACTGTTGGGCATGCAAGTAGTGGGTAGAATATTCCACTTGACCATTCTCTTGATCATCCATTTTATCATCGGTGGTAGCGGGTCCACTTGGTCGTATGTGAGGATCCCAGGCGGATTCCCCTGTCTGTCGTTCGTAAAATTGTAGCAACAGCGGCATTGGAAGGTGATCTTCCCTTTCCCCTCATCCATTTCTTCGGCTCGAAATATGTTCTCTCCATGAGAAGGCCCGCTCGACCTCTATCTCTTAAATCAAAGATGCAGTCCACAATGCTTCTTTCATCAATTTCAGAGAAAACCCTGGTATATAGCTCCAGGCCTTCCAATATATTGATGAACTTTCCATGAACCTCTCCATAGAACTCAAATTCTCTTTTATTTACTCTACTTATCTTGTAGTATTTTACCATACCAGGAGCTGGCAGTTGCCGCGGGCATTTCTTCCTTCGGGTCTCGGTGGGGACCCAAACTGGTGTTGGTCGATACGGAATATGAGAGAACACGCGCGAATCTTGACTCTATTTAATGCATGACCTCTAGTGGGATGTATGACCCTGAGCTCCATGGTACATGTTGATCCGTCCCCAGTGGGACATATGGTTCATTTGTCGTGAAGTCTGGAGTTTGAGACTCATTGGTGCTTGAAGTGTATTCTTCTAATGTACTGAAACGCTATAGATGTAGAACGTTACAATCCAGGCATCCTACAAATGCGCCCGTGACTGATGTTCCGACTTGTACCTCAACGTTGCACATTGGGCAACCTTTGCATAAGGTATTTGGAACTGGGAGCACATCTGATTCTGTCACAAATCCTGACTCTTCATCTGTAGTGGGTAGGCTGACAGAAGTTTCTCTCAGATCTGGGTCGTAAATATGTCCCTCAGGAATGGGGGTAAGAAAACTGCTCACGTCTCTCTGGCGTTTGCGTTCCTGTCGCAGAAAGGCTATCTGTTTCTTTCAGTTGGCATTTCTGCGCTGCATCCTGCGGAGCGGAGTATTCAGTAATCATTCATTACAGGCGACTATCAGGTCCCTTGCTGGAGTAACTACTATGGAGGGCAGACGGCTGGGCCCCTCCATCGGATCTTGTTTCGCTATCACGTTTTTACCTTTGCGTGACACATTGTCTTGAGTGATCACCCTCAAAAGTGAAGGCAGTCCCTCATTTTCTTTATTGCTGACTACGTCCATTAGAGGACCCTCGTAGTCCATATCAACTCGGTTGAAATCCATGTTGAAATCTATGACACCTTCTTGCGGCGCCATCTCTTCATTCAGTGCGAGGTTCCAGCCGTCTTGGAAGGCAAAGACCAGCCTCTATCCTGACATTTTTTTGCAGACGATAGAAAAAAAACATAAGTGGGCTGAAGTTTAGCGTGAACAAGAACAAAACTAAGTATTTATCAAAGTAAATTTTAGTTTGTTTTGGTGAAGAGGATTATTCATTTTATGTGTGAGTTTCATTTAATTTAGTAGGGTATTTAAATTCAAAAGTAGAAAAGATAACGTGTAAAGTTCAAAAATCTTCGCAAAATTTTTATTATAATGAGGTTAATTACAAAATTTGGACCCGGTCATAGACATTTGACCACATAGATAACCCTAAAATAATCAAAGTTTCAAAGTTTTCAATGCAAGCAGAGGCAAGCGGCATTAAGCAGCATCAGGTTGCGTAATAGGTTTTCAGGTATCGTCCGTTTATCGGTAACATGGGTCTTTCACCCCGAAAGTTAACTAACTGGTAGGCTCCTCCTGTATAGACCTTCTCAACAACAAATGGTCCCTCTCAAGTTGGCTCATAGGCTCCTTCTGTATAAACCTTCTCAACGACAAATAGTCCCTCCCAAGTTGGCTCAAATTTTCATAGACCTTCTCAACGACAAATGGTCCCTCCCAAGTTGGCTCGAATTTTCTACCTATTTTGCAGTAGCAAGAATAGGTCTTTTGAGCACAAGTACGAGGTCAGCAATTTTAAATGTTCTTGGGTGGACCAATTTGTCATGGGCTTGTACCATCTTTGCCTGGTAGAGCTCCAAATGTTGTTGTGCTTTTAGTTGTTTTCCCTCGAGGCTCTCCAGTTCTTCAAGTATGAGTTTTGCACTTTCTTCTGTTATGAGTTGGTTGGCAACGGTGACCCTGAGAGATGGTGTCTGGATTTCTAGCGGTAGCACGGCCTCAGTCCCGTACACGAGCATATAAGGTGTACACTGAGTGGGAGTCCTCAAAGTCATCCGGTAGGCCCACAAGGCTTCTAACAGTTTGTTATGCCAATCCCTCTTGTTTTCATCCAGTGTTTTCTTCAAAATCTGTACCAGTGTCTTGTTGAAAGCTTCAGCCAGACCATTTTCTCTAGGATAGTAAATTGTAGAGTATCTCCAATCTATCTCATGTCTTCTGACGAAAATGTTGATCTTTGTACTTTTGAAAGTTTTCCCATTATCAAAGATTATTCTTTGCGTTACTCCAAAACGGTAGACAATTTGACTTTGAAAAAATTGAAGGACGTGCTGTGTCGTAACCTTACTAAGCGGTACTGCCTCTGCCCATTTGGAGAAGTAATCTGTAGCGGCAAGTATGAACCTGTGTCCTTTGGAATATGGAGGGTCTATCAGACCTATAATGTCCGTGCCCCAACACTCGAATGACCACGAAGCAACAGTTGGGTGTAGCACATTCGAAGGCTGGTGTAAGACCACCCCATGCACTTGGCATTGGTGAGATCTTCTAGTTGTATCCATGCAATCAGACATCATTGTTGGCCAATAATATCCTAGTCTTTTTATCTTCATTTTCATTTTTGACCGTGACTGGTGAGCACCACACAATCCGACATGTTTCTCTTTAACAATATTCTGTGTCTCGGCTCTGCTCAAACACCGTAGCCACATTTGGTCAAACGATCTTCTGTAGAGAACATTTCCCACCAGGGTGTAAGAATGACCCTTCTTGTGATGTGGCGCGCCTCAGACTTGTCTTCTGACAGTTTTCCAGTATGCAAATATTCTATTAATGGCTTACACCAATCTTCGTTGATATCTGCAATTGTATTTATTATTTATTCTTTCCGTGTAGAGTTTCGAAGTCATTTCAAGACAAGACTCATCTTCCTTGCACCGTGACTTTGATGGAATCCTTCGGGGGACATGCCATTCCTTAGCGAGTTTTGCTAGAGCGTCGGCATGAGCATTATCTCCCCGCGGAATCCGGTAGAAAGTCATGTAAGGGATTTGCTATAGGAGCTTCATTGTGTATTGATGGTACTCTGTCCGGTAGAAAGTCACCTCAGGAACCTGCTCCAGGAGCTTCATCACGTACTGATGGTATTCTGTTAAGGTTTCCGGCTTGCTGGATGACAAGTTGAGAGTCACCATAAATGGCAATGTTCGTTATATCCATCGAAATTGTTGGATGACAAGTTGAGAGTCACCATAAATGGCAATGTTCGTTATATCCATTGAAATTGCCAATGCCGTTGAGAGTCACCATAAATGACAATGTTTGTTATATCCATTGAGATTGCCAATTCCAATCCGGTGATTAACACTTCATATTTTGCTTCATTGTTGGTGCACGGCTCTGTCAGGAGGTATGAGAACCTCAACATACCCTTCTCTAGCGTAATAAAGATCAAACCAATCCCTGCTTTGCCTGGTATAACTGTGCTTGATCCTTTGTCTCTCCTGGCTGACGAAGCACCATCGAAGTACATTTCCCAGCGCTGTGAATTAGAAAATTCCATTTGCAGTATCTGCTCGTCTGGTAATTCGTCGTTAACAGAGGACCCAGTTGGCAGTGGGTGTGCAGTGAGAAAGTCTTCTAGTATATGTCCCTTGATAGCACGGAGCGGAACAAAGGTGATCTCAAATTGCAATAAGATTATTGACCATCTTGCTAAACGTTCGGAGAGTGTTTGGTCGGGTTGTCAAATATTGCAATGGATTAACTTTCGAGATTAGGGTAATCTTATGAGAAAGCATGTAATGTCTAAGCTTTTGAGCGGCGTTAACTTTCAAAATCAGAGTAATCTTATGAGAAAGCATGTAATGTCTAAGCTTTTTGGGAGACAAAAATTAGTGTCAGGCAATGCTTCTCAATAGGTGGATACCTTATCTCCGTCGGTATTAGATGACCACTCAAGTAGTAGGGTGCATTTTCTTTGCCCTCATCATTGACTTGGGCTAAGAGGGCTCCGAGAGAGTCATCCAAAGTTGCGGTATAAAGTATTAACGGTTTCCCCGGGATAGGGGCTGCTAAAATAAGAGGAGTCATTAGATATTGTTTAATTCCTCAAAGGCCCGCTGGCATTTTTCTTCCCAAATAAATTTGACATCCTTTTTAATTAATGCCGAGAAAGACAACGGTTTCCCTGGGATAGGGCCTGCCAAAATAGGAGGTGTCATTAAATATTGTTTAACATGCAACGGTTTCCCTGGGATAGGGGCTGCCAAAATAGGTGGTGTCATTAAATACTGTTTAACGTCCTCAAAGGCCTCCTGGGATAGGGGCTGCCAAGACAGGAGGTGTCATTAAATATTGTTTAACATCCTCAAAGGCCCAGGCATTTCTCTTCCCAAATAAATTTGGCGTCCTTTTTAATTAATGTCGAGAAAGGCTGACACATACCTGAGAGATTAGAAATAAAGCGTTTCAGATATGCCAACTTCCTCTGGAAGGAATGTAGCTGTTTCAAGGTTTTAGGGGGAGGCATTTCTAAGATAGCTTTAATCTTATCTAGGTTAATCTCGATTCCCTGATGAAGGACAACGAATCTTAAAAATTTTCCAGAGCTAACACCGAAGGCACATTTTAAGAGATTCATTTTAAGGTCATACCGTTGTAACCGTTCGAGCACGATCCTCAAATTATACAATTGGTCCATTTTTCGTTTACTTTTGATAATCAGATCATCCACGTAGCATTCTACTTGATTGTGAATGAGATTGTCAAAAATCTTCATCATTCCACGCTGATATGTTACTGCGACGTTCTTTAGGCCGAACGACATCACTGTGTAGCAAAAAATTTCAATCGGTGTTCTGAAAACTGTAAGCGCTGCATCCTCGGGAGCCACCTTGATTTGGTTGTTTCCCGACAATCCTTCCATGAAGGAGAAAATTTCATGTGTCGAAGTGATGTCCACCATCATTTCTGGTATGGGTAGTGGAAAATCGTCTTTTGGACATGCCTTGTTCAAATCTTTGAAGTCGACACAAACGCGGATCTGTCCATTTTTCTTCTTAACAAGTACAATGTTAGCCAACTATGTGGGGTATTGCTCTTCTTTAACAAAGTTGGCATCTATCAACTTTTTTACCGACTTGTTGTTCTATTTCAAGGCGCATTCTCCCGCGAGCCTGTTTTACTGGGATTATATTCTTGTCCATCTCAAGTTTATGGAATGCAACCTCTGTTGACAGTCCTGACATTTTATCGTAGCTCCATGTGAAGCAATCTTTGAATTCTATTAATATTTTGACCAATACTTCATATTCTTCATCACTAAGTAAAGAACTGATAAATGTAGGTCGGGGCTCTTCAGTCCCGAGGTTAATCTCTTTCAATTCATCAATGGTGGATTTAATTTCCTCCTCAAATTCTGGCAGAGTATCTTATATTGGTTGATCATTAGAGTCATCCTCAATATCGAGGCAATCCTCTTCAGATTCACTAGTAACAACCATGCAAAATTCAGAATCATCGACTGGTCCAACTATTCCAAATCCGAGACCTTCTNGGGTATTAAATTGATTAATTATTGACTTCAAAAGTCATACCCCTAATTCCATGATCATTTAATTTTAATAAATTTCTAATTTTTAATAATTTAGAAATTTAATTAAGAAAGTGAGATTAGTTTCTACCAATTAACCCATTTGTGTTTCAAACATCAAATGAATTTAATTTCTTGATTTAGAAAGCCAGGAAAAATATTATAATTGTTCCTAAGCGATTAGGAAAAAATTTAAAACATTTCAATGAGTTTTATTATTTTTGTGATTTTTATGAATTTTTAATAATTTAAATATTTTAAAATAGGCTAAAAATCAAGTTTTTATTTTAAATATAATTTTATTTTTATAAAATATCCATGATCACAGAGAACTAAAAAAACTAAGTCTCATAATTTTTTGAGTTATATTTTGATTTTCAAAAAATCATTTACGTGTCAAAATTGACNATCTTTTCCAGCTTCTTCTCCCTCTTCATTACTGCTGAAGAATCCGAAGTCGTCCACGCTTTCCATTGCAGAGGAGCTAAAAAGCTCGCATCTTGGAGAACCAGTCTTTGTCGTCNCGGGAGAATCGGAGTAAGGGTCATAGTATTCACATAGTGGTTTATCCGATCATACATTATTTCATATTCATTATTTTCTATATCTTCTAGGGATATCTCGTATTGAGGTTTCTTCTGATTTATCATCATTATTTCGTCTTCAAAACTATCTTCATCACCAACGTTGATATTTGGCCTAGTCCGTTCAACAATTAAATTGATCTTTCCTCGTTCGCGTCCCCGGCCTCGACCTAAGGTGTGTGAACTAGAAGAACCTCCACCAACTCGTCGTAAGGAAGTGGTAGAAGGTTGTTGAAGCGGGGTTGTATGACCTCCTTTTTGTGATTCTTCTGAATCTTTATCTTTTTTTGTCAGAATCTCGCGCGAGAAGATAGTCTTCTTTGGAGGCGCGTAGTAGGCAACATCTTCATGGATACTTCTCACGCGAGAAGACAGTCTTCTTTGGAGGCGCGTAGTAGGCAGCATCTTCATGGATACAACCTTCATGCACTAAAACGGCTACAGGTGCAATTTTCTTGACCATCTTTGCGGTATTTGATGCACTGGTGTAGAGATGATGGAACCATATCGTGCTCATGAATCCATGGTCGACCCAATAGAGCGTTAAAAAAGGTTTCGGCGTCAATGATATGAAATTTAGCGGTTGTTACGGCTCCAACCTTCATAAGTAATGTAATTGATCCAAGGGCTCTTTCTCCCTTCTGGTTGAATCCTTTTAACATCATCTTATCGGTTGTAAGCTCTTGAGCTTCTATATCCAAATAGACCAATGTCCTTAGGCTCATCAAGTTAAGAGATGCTCCAGGATCCACTAAAACTCTAGATAACACAAATTTGCCAATGTTGACGGAGATGTAGAGCGGACGGTTGTGGTCGGCGGTACCGTGCAACAAGTCTTCATCTGTGAATGTTACCCCTGACTGTTCTCTCAAAGAGCAAACTTCATCTGAGGATGTGCTAGCCAACTGAGCTAAACAACTTTTTGGATCAAGCAAAGCTATAACCAGAGATTCTTTCATCTCCTTTGACATAATCAGAGCATCGTAAATGCTTAGTCGGGCAGGCAACTTCCTAAGATGAGTTAGCATGTTGTAGTCTACATTGCATGATCCTCCGATTTTATCTTGATTATGTGGTTCTTCCACTGGTGGAGGTGGGGGTATCTCTTCTCAAGTCATTATCTATTTTCCTTTATCTCTCGGAGCTGTTCTTGGTGGTAACACTTTTCCGCTCCTTAAGTTGACTTCTGTGATTTCTTCTTCTTGAGGTATCATTATTGAGTCTTCCATTGTCTCTTCATCTTCATCAAAAAGATCTAAGTTGATGGCAAGCGGTGTACCATGATGCTCAAAAGTTGGCTCTTCGTTATCAGTGCTGTCATAAGCGGTATCATTGATGTCTTCTTTGGACTTGACAACGAGTTCATCAGACTCAAGTACAATTTGAGGATCATTTTGGGGATCGAGATCATAGCTAGATCAGTCATAATCAGTTACGTTATTACCAGAAATAGTCAAAACGTAGCCGAAATCACAGTCATTATATTCATAAGACCCCAGAGGGATAAAAAGATAATCATACAAAGTCAAGGGTTCGAGAATTTTCTTCCCCAAATCCGAGACAACCAGTCTAGTAGAGGCAACCCCTATCCTACCCCCTATGCTATCAATCTTGGCAGTGACGCTTTTCTTATTCTTGTTCTTTGTCCTTGACGATGACGGATCTCCTTGCGAAATCTTCATCTCGGGCTCGGTATACTGCGGACTCTGAATGGAGGCTTGTTTTGATGCAGACTGTATTTTGTTCAGTATTTTCTTGGACAATCTGCTCCAGACCTCATTCCATTATTCTTCGGTGTTCGTAGAAGCTTGTTTTGATGAATCCTGTATTTGATTAAGGACCCTCTTGAGTTCATCCTAAGTTGTACTCCATCCGTCTGTTCCAATATACGGATCGATCGAAGAGATTGACTCAGCTGAAACCATGTTTATGGAACCTTTTTCAGGTTCTTTCAAATACTCCTTTGGAATTGTTATATTATCTTCCATGAGGTTCTTCTCGAGCTAGTCCTTAAAGACGAAACACTTGTCTATAGTGTGCCCAAGCAACCGGTGTTATGGACAATAATTTGATTCATTCGTCTTATCCGCCTCTTTGGGTTTCTTTGGATCCGGTAGTTTGGATTCTGGCTTCTTCATCAAGCTTTTGAATATTTTTGGTACGACCTCATCCTTGAAGGAATACACAACTTTTTGTCGCTCTAACAGGGATTCTCTTTTACCTGCTGTTCAAGGTGATCCCTCCTGAGGCGGCCGTTGGTTGGATTGACTGCTCTGTTTCTGAGAGTACTGCGATGAAGACTGGCGATGCTCTTCTGCATATATCTTTATCGGCTGCTTTCCTTTGTCGACAGTTGTGGCTACCCCTGATTTCTTTTCGAACACTCTGGTCACTTTAGCCTTTTCATGTGGCTCCATGTGCTTCATTTTTTCTTGAAGACTATTGGCTTTACTGAGTAGCTTCTCGAGGGATTTGATGGTGAGTCCCTTAAGCATGAAAGCTACTGGCCCATGAATGCTT
>JXCR01145571.1:9827-37789 GCA_002079205.1 Phalaenopsis hybrid cultivar | reverse complement strand
CTAAAAATCAAGTTTTTATTTTAAATATAATTTTATTTTTATAAAATATCCATGATCACAGAGAACTAAAAAAACTAAGTCTCATAATTTTTTGAGTTATATTTTGATTTTCAAAAAATCATTTACGTGTCAAAATTGACATTTATCTTTAAAAATCAACTTAAGTTGTCAAATGATATCAAAATATTTTGAAATTTTTATGATGAGTTCTCTGGATCATAAATCACAGTGGAGATCAAAAATCAAGTCATTTAAATGTTTTTATTTGCCAAAATTAATTATCTTAGTGATTTGGTGTTTGTAAAATTTAAGGGTATTTTAAATGAATTGACCCATGAAGCTATTTCCAAAGGTTTCTCTAGTCATGGTGGACCTTCCAAAATATTCTTAGGATTTTCTAATCAATATGATAATTTTCATGATTATTTTAAGGAAATAATGTGCAAAAAACTTGAAAAATATGGATCTTTGTATAGGAACCTCCTCTAACTTTAGAAAAATCAGAAGATGTTTCCCTTGATAGAGGGTACAATATGCCAAAATTTCAAGCCAAGGTGATGTGTCAATATGCATGGAGAATCAAATAATTCCAAATAGTGTTTAATTAATTAAAAATAAAATGCATAAAATGGTATTTAAATTTATTTCACATTGTTTTCCTCTATTCACTAAGCAAGAGGGTATTTTTATTTTATTTTTTTGATTTTTCTACACAAAGTTATGGATTTTCTAAGTTTGGGGGTATTTAAATAAAAAGAAAAAGCCATATTTATCTATTTAAACCGGGCGTGCCACCTTAACCTACGACAACTTCGAAGGCATGTGTGGCGCCCTTTGGTTGGACGCCTCCATCCATGTAGCTTGCTGACTCGGCCCGCTGTTTATGTCCCGAAGCGCTGTTCAGCTTAATCTCCTCTGTCCATTTGATACACGCTTGATCAAACGACTCCCCATCATCATCCCCGATAGAATGATCCTGTGACCGTCCACACTAAAACCCTAAGATCTTAGCCTAGAATCAATTAAATCACTTCGGGTTTGATCCTATTGACTCGTCTAAGTGAGACGAACACATCCACATAGTTAATGTACCATGAAATCAAGCCTAACTAAATGGAGAATTGAAATGAGCTCGGGAGGAGGAGAAGTTTTATACCTTTGCTCTGAGAAGTGAAGCTTTGATCAGAAGGGCTCGGCATGTTTGTTAGGGTCCAAGGAGGCTAGGGATTGAGTCCCTCGTCTTGATGTAAGGCCTAGGTATGAATTCAACCAATCTCAATTTCAGGTGTTGGTCTAGAGCTATGGTGGAGGCTATTTCAGTGGGTAATTTGATGGGGCTTTAGCTTCTTTCACTGTTGTGAAGGTGTGGGTGAAGTTAATTTGAGTTTGGTGGACTGTGGAGGTGTATTGGGTTCTGTCCTCGTTTTCAGCAAGGTTTTAAGCTCAAAATTGAGCGCCGTCAGTGGGAATTGGTGGGGAAAAATAGTTGGAATGCACTGAGGGGATCTTAGGGAAGCTCTGTGAGAAGTTTGAAGAGGCCTCTCTAAGAAAATTTCAGCACATCTCCCTTGGCCGTGGGAGGAGAGTTTTTATAAAAATGGCCATGGGGTGGCTTTCAGGGCACAAGTTTGGGAGCATTGTTGTGCTTAGGTGGAGGGCAGAGGAGCTCTTCAATATGATTTGGATGAGCTGGCCTCTATGTTTGATTTGGGCGAGGTGCCATGGGGGTGGCTCTCGGTTTTGAGCTTTTCCAGCCACTAGGCTGGTCGTCCGGCCAGGGGGAGGTGGCTAGGAACTCAGGGAACCCAGAGGAATCCATCACAACAATTTAATGCAAATGTGCTTTGATTTGGCAAAGATATCTTAAGCATGTAACCATCACAACAATTTAATGCAAATGTGCTTTGATTTGGCAAAGATATCTTAAGCATGTGCATTTTTAGAAATAATATCCCTTGATTTAGGGGAACTTTGGTCCATGGCTTGTTTTAGGTGGTTTCATGGTGTTTGGAGTGGTCACTAAGTCCAACTAATGGCTGTGATGGAGTTAATTTGATGACTTTAGGGTGGTTAGGTCACATTTAGTGCATGGGTCAAAGTGAGTGCAAATGACCAAAACTTGGGTTTGGGCTACGTTACCCATGTCAATTAGCCCAAATAAATATTGTATTTGGTTTAGATTATCATAATGAAAAAATGTGGTGAAGGATGGAAGTGGTTTTGAGTTCAATTCAAGGGTCAATTTGAGGGAATTTTAAATCGTAATCAATTTGGTTATGTTGGGCTAGGTTGGCTCTAGCTTGGGTTAGCCTTGGGATAAGTCCAAATTTATTTCTGTAAATGGTCAATAGGGACCTCATGAAGAGTTTTCAACAAGAATTGGATACCAATTTGGCGGTTAAGGCAATCAATTGGGTGAAATTTGGGGACTTAGCCAATTTGGGGCTAAATTTGGGAATTTTGGATTTAGGCCAAAATCAAATGGATATGAGGCTTTACCAAGGTCAATTANGAAAGGGGATTGGTTCAAATTTGGAACATTTTATTGTAGAATCCAAAAGAGGAAAAACTAGGGGATGTCATGCATCTAGAGGAGAACCTCGGTGACTTCCCAATCTATCCTAATATTTGGCTTCAGTTTTAAGGAGAAATATTTAGGTGTTTCATCCTGCCAATTTTATTAGTTAGGGCTTACATTCGTGTGAAACGATCACAAAAATAGCCTGGAAGATGTGAGGAATTAGGTCGTGATAAACGACAACCTCAAAATCCTAAAATGAGTTAGGGCTTATATTGTATAACAGGGCTATGCAAAGGCCTAAAGATAATGTGGGGATTTACGTTGCATAAGCAAGCAACCTCGAAGTCCTATGGCTTTGTTATTTCTAAGGAAGGAAGATTGGTTTAGCTGGGGAAGACAGGTTTTGCTGTTGAAGATGGTCGTGCTTCCCACCATGCTAGCTCCAAGCTCCTTGCCTCGACGAGTTTGAGTTATCTAGCGTGTCAAGTTAGAATGTAAAATCAGGTGGCCCTATGGTTGAAGTTCTTTAAATTTTATAGAGGGCATATTAAAGTTGATTAGAGCAACAGTGGGCCTTATGGTTGAAGTTCTTTAAATTTTATGAGGGCATATTAAAGTTGATTAGAGCGACACCATTTAGGATCCTACGGTTCCCTCGTTCAGGCACCACTATTTTCTATTGGATTCACTTAGTCCAAATGAACTTACTAAACTTAATGAGTTACATAATTTCATTTAAACCGTAAGAAGCCTCGTTAGCAACCGTAGGTTACCTCCTCCGAGGGATTCTCGATCATCCGATAGAGATATCTTAATTTAGTTGAGGTTGTAGTTTTGTGTGATGTTTTTGATTAAATTTTGAGTTGTTTTATATTTTGAATGTTGTGACGGTGAGTTTTATCTTGGTCGATTTTAGTTTTGATTTTGGTTTTGGTTATGTGGTTATCCTGATAGTTTTAGTTTTCATGCAAGGTGACGCTGTTGTTTAGCATGCAAATTTTCAGGAATAAAAGTGCGGTATGAAAAACACAGTATGAATGTACAAGAAAGACAATGCTGAAAATTGTAAAAGTGTATATGGCGAGTCTTCTCGTTACACCACCTGAAGCTTGAAATGCATGTTAAGGTAGTTTATGAAGAGCAGGAAAACTAAAGTTTGGGTAATTTTCCTAACCCTATGTCATATCTTGGTGGGTCCTTAGAAGTTTAATTAAGGATGACTTTATCAAGCAAGATATATTAAGTTTAGTAGATCTCCGAGATGTCCAACAGATCTGGAGAAAGAAGCAGGTCCACGCTACTCTCTCGCTGCCTGGTGGAAAATCCCGATCTCTTTTTAAACTTATTATGTTTCTTAATAATTCATCCTATAAACACCCTTAATGCTCAGTGAACATTGAAGTCTCAATTATCCCTAAGAAAGGGGTAATTATCATTTATCATTTAATTTAAAAATTATGCGGGTGAAGACCCTTAAACAGGCGAGTTAATGTAATTTAAACTNAAAAGTGAATTTGAGTTTAGGATTGAAATTGAGGTCAATTGAGGTCAAATTGATGGACATTTGAATTGAATTTGGGGAATTTGGGTCTTTAAAGGAACATTTGGGGGTTTTGGTTAAAGATGGTCAAATTGGACAAATTGGGTCATGTAGTAGTTGAGAGAAATGAAATTGGGAATATTTGGGATTTATTGAGATTTTATGGGAATTTTTGGAATTTTTGGAATTTTGGGTCCAAGAGGGGTATTTTGGTAATTTGGGGGTGTTTTAGGGGTAAAAGGCCAAGATGAGTATTTTGGTAGAGTTGAGGTACCAATCATCACCAACAAGCCATGGACCAATGGAAACCCCATTTTGGGTCCTCTACATAGTGGTCTAAGCCAAACTATAGCCCTAGGGCTAGTAGGTTTAGAGGACCATCTATAGGAGTATCCCAAAAGATAAAGGGATCTAGGCTAGAAATTTGAGTTTAGGGTTGTGAGTGAATGTGGGCGTATATGAGTGTAGATGAGTGTAGTGAGTGCCTTAGCTCCAGACCAACACCCAGGGTTAACCTTAAGGTTCAACAGTCCTAAGGGTGACTCATCTTGAGTTTTCCATCGTAGTGATCCCACCTACTAAATGCTAGAGGTTGAGACCAACATGTGGCACTTTAAGTTGAGTAAAGAAGAGGGTATAATTTCTAATTATGAGGGTTCCATGTCTAGTTTTATAAGAATAGTCAATAGGAAAAATCCTATGGCTAGACCTTAGGCTACTAAAAGGGGAAAAAACTAAACCTCAACCATAAATGAGGTCAACACAACATGCTAATTATTATGATTAATTTATGCAAATAATAGACATAAAATTGAAAATATGGATCTTTGTATAAAGATCTCCTCTGACTTTGGTAAAATCAAAGAATGTTCCCTAAGACAGAGGCAACAATATGCCAAAATTTCAAGCCACGATGAAATGTCTACATGCATGGAGAATTAAAACACTCAAAATAGTGCTTAATTAATTAAAAATAAAATATGTATTACATAAACTTCAAATTGTTTTCACATTATTCTTCTTTGTTCACTGAGCAAAAGGGTATTTTTATTTTATTTTTGTGATTTTTCTACAACAAGATATGAATTTTTTAAGTTAGGGAACATTTTCTCATTTATTTAATTCTCTATTTATCTATTTAAATGTGTGGCGCCACCTCACCCTAGTCAGCTCCGAACGACGTTGCACTCCCATTCATTGCGCTTTCCACCTTGACATGTCATGCGACCCGCAGTTCACGCACCGAGAGTTCATCTAGCTAGATCTCAAAGGTTAACGAGATAATTGCGCGATCGGACGACTCCCCTTCATCGTCCCCAAATAGGCTAACTTAAGAACCATCCACACTAAAATGTTAAGATCTCTCTCTAGACTAAGTGTGACGAACACATCCATTCTGTAATCATGCCATTAAATTAATTCTAATTAAATGGAGAATCAAAATAGGCTCGGGAAGAGGGGAAGTTCAATACCTTTGCTCTGAGAAGGGAAGCTTCAATCAGAAGTGCTCGACACATTCATGAAGGTCCAAGGAGGCTAAGGATCGAGCCTCTGGTTGTGGTGAAAGGTCTAGACCTAAATTTGATCAAGGCCGGATTTTAGTGTTGGTATTGAGCTATCTTAGAGGCTCTGTATGAGGGGGATTTGATAGGGCTTTATCTTAGTTCAGTGTGGTGATGGTGTTGGTGAGTTTAATGTGGATTTGGTACACTGTGGAGGTGTGGTGGAAACTATCATGTCTCTAGCAAGGATTTGAGCTCAAAAATTAAACTTCAACAATGGGAATTAGGGCAATGGAGTGGTTGGGTTGCACTGTGGAGATCTCAAGGAAGCCCAGGGAGTGATTTCAGAGGGTATCCTTAAGAAATTTTTAGCACACCTTCCATGGACATGGAGGTGGAGGTTTTATAAAAGTGTCTTAGAGTGGCTCTATGGGCCAATTGAGGGGTATAAAATGATGCTTATGTGGAGGACAGAGAAGCTCTAAAATTAAAATGGGATGAGGTGGCCTCAAGGATTGAATTGGGTTTAAATTTTGGGTGTTGTCTCATAGTTTTAGCTCCTCCGGGGACTAGGCCAGCTGGCAAGGCTAAAGGAGGTGGCTAGGAGGTCAGGTAAGCCAGGGGAATCTGTCACAACAATTAATTTGGGGAGGTGTTTAATTTTGGCAAAAATTCCCTAGGCTTAAGCAAATTTGGAAGTAAATCCCTTCATTTGGGGATCCTTTGGTCCATGGCTCATTTGGGTGGTTCCATGGGGTTTAGCTTGGTCAATAAGGTCCAAAAGTTGGCTGTGGTGGTTTTTGGTTGGTTAATTTGGCTAGATTGGGTCAACGTTTGGTGAAGGGGTCCATGTAGGTCAATTTGGCTAAAGCTTGGGTTTGGGCTAGGCTAGCCATGACCTTGAGCCCAATTAATAGATCAACATTGTGTAGATGATTGTAATGAACATTTTTGGTGAAGGATTGACGTGATTTTGAGTTCAATTGGGGGTTCAATTTGAGGGATTTTGGATTTTTGGCCACTTTGAGCATGTTAGGCTAAACTTGGCTCTAGATTGGGCTAAGTCCAAATTGATTGTTGATAATGGTCAATAGGAATGTCATGAAGAGTTTTCAACATTAATTTGGTGTCAATTTTGGGGCTAAAGCAATCAATTTGGTGGAATTTTGAGACATGGCCAATTTAGGGAAAATTTTAGGCTTTTTGGACTTAGACAAAAATTAAATGAACTTGAGGCTTCACCAAGGCCAATTGAAAGCCAAGTTTGATTTTTAGGAGTGTTATGAAGAGTTTTCAACATAAATTGTGGCAAATTGAGTAGGTTATAGGTTTGATTTGGTGAGGTTAAGTCATATGGCCAAAATTGGGGGTTTGATTTAGATCAAAATTAGGCTCAAAGCATGGGCCAATTGAGCTTGGATTTCGTTTAAATTAGTCATATGGAAGGTGAATTTGAGTTTAGAATCAAAATTGGGGGAAATTGGGACCAAATGGATGGACATCTAAGGTGAATTTAGGGAAATTGGGCCTTTAAAGGCAATTTGGGGGTTTTGGTCAAAATGGTCAAATTGGGTCATGTGGTAGTTAAGGAAAATGAAATTGGGAATATTTGGAAGGTTTTGGAAATTTTTGGAATTCTTAAAATTTTGGGCTGAGGGGCATTTTGGTAATTTGGCAAATTTTTTTGTTGATTTTGGGTAATTTGGATGTTTTCAAAAGGTTTGAAATGATTTTTGAACAAATTTGGGTATTTTAGTAAATTTGGGAATTTTGGCCAAATTTAGGGTTTCAAGGGTACTTAGATAATTTGGGGAGTTTAGTGGAAAAAAAACCAAAGTTGAGTATTTTTGTTAGAATTGGGGAGTTAACCATCATAAATGAGCTATGGTCTGATGGAAATCCCATTTGTGTCCTCTATTTACTGGTCTTAGCTAAACCCTAGCCTAGGGCCAGTAGTTTAGGGGACCATCTACATGAGTCTCCCAAAGGATTGAGGGATCAAAGTCAAGAAATTTTGGGTTTATATTTGTGAGTGATTGTGAGTGAGGTGAGTACCTTAGCTCTAGACCAACACCCAAGGTCAACCATAAGGTCAAGCAGTCCTATAGGAACTCTCCTTGGGCTCCCCCGTAATGACCCCACCTACTAAGTGCTAGAGGTTAGGACCACTATGTGGAACTTCAAGTTGAGTAAATAGGAGTTTAGAATTTCTAATGGTGAGGGTTCTTTTTCTAGTTTTCTAGGAATAGTCAACAGGAAAATCCTATGGCTAGACCCTAGGCTACTAAAGAGGAAAAACTAGACCTCAACCAAAAGTGAGGCCAACAATTGAATTTAATACATAAATAATATATTTTATTTCAAAAATATATTTTTATATTTTTCATTGATCTCCACGACTTCAGAGAACTTAGAGAGATGAATTTCATATTTTCATGTTTTTATTTTATTTTTTTTGTAATTATTTCATTCAAAAAAAAGGGAAAATACATTTAAATGCTTCAAAATACATACTTATTTTTCAAAATTTATAAAAGCATCTTTTGGTTGTTTTTTATAATTAGGATGAGATTTTACATTTTGAAGTATTTTTATATTTTTATTATTTTGTAATATTTTTAATCATTTTTAAATTTAAAAAATGCCTAAAAATTAACTTTTTTTAACTTCAATTTTATTTTTCTTAAATGCCTATAGTCACAAGGAACACTCCAAACCAACTTTCATAATTTTTTTTAATTTTTTATAATTATTCTAAGCTAAAAATCCTATTTACTTAAAAAATTCAATTTTTTATTGAAAATACTTTTTATGAGTTTTAAATTTTCATGAGGGCTTTCTAAAATCATTCTCTTTAATTTAGGACATTTTTGTGATTTTTTAAATTATTTTATATTTTTGTAATTTTTATTAATTTTGCATAATAGAAAAATATTTATCAATTTATTTTTTCTTTTTAAATCCATTTTTATTTTTTTGGTGACCCTCTGACTGTATGGAACTAAAAAAACCAAAGTTCGTATTTTTATGATTTATTTTTTAATTTTTATAATTTTTCTAAGTAAAATAAAGGAAATTAACTTTGAAAATTATGGCTTTTAATGTTAGGGGTGTTCTCTGACCTTGGAAAAGTCAGAGAACACTCCTAAGCACGTAAAGAGTAAATCCTCCAAATTTCACATTATTGTGATTAATATTTAATTTTTTATGATTTAAATAAGTTTTAAAGTATTTAATTAATTTAAAAAGAAATATAAGGCACCTGAAGCACCATTTCAAAGAGAGTTGGCGTCGGGAAGCGCCAGAAACCAAAACAGTGCAGACTTAAGCAACTTGGCACTTGAAGCGCCATAATCAGCGCCTAAGGTGCCAAAGATGACATTTTATGAATTAAGACAGTTCAGGATAAAATTTGAGCAAAATTTGAAGGGTTCACATGTTTCAAACACCCCATGGAGTGATTCAATATATCTAGACACTTTAGAAGGCTTTTTGATGAAAGGATATGTCTCTTGAATCAATAACATGTCTTTTGGAATTCAAAAGGCTTGACTTTTGGATAAAAAATTGGAGGAAAATTTAGAATTCCTTTTGGAGGGAGGTAGCCTCTAATAAAAGAGAGGGAATTTTAGGGCAAGAAGGGGGTTAGAAAAGGAGATTTTCAGTGGTGGCTTGAAAGGTGATGCGTGGAATTGAGAGAGAGTTCGAAAGAGAAAGTTAAGGACTTGGAGATTTTCTTCAAGAGTTGTAAGAGGAGAGGGGAAGTGAGAGTTTTCTTCTTCATTACACTTTCAAGAGAGAATTGAGAGTGCTTGTAAAGATAGAAAGTGCTTGAAGAGAACTTCTAGGTATTTGCTTAGGAAGGATTGTAAGAGAAGTTATGTCTTTTAGTTCTTTTTTTGTAGACTTGTTTTTATATATGAAATTCGTGTTTTGCCGTATCCTTCCTATGAATTTTGAGTAGACTTCTTTATCCTTCTTCCTACTCTGAGATATGGTTTTTTGAAGATTTGATTTTTTTATACGGTTTAAATGAAAAAATTTGCAATGATTTGAACTCGAATCTTCATTTACTTTTTGATATGGTCAACTGAAATGTTAAAATATGTTGAGAAACATATGATCTGAAAGGGTTATGATTTCTACAACATAGTGAGAGTCACATGCAATTTCATGGGTGAGGATGTTATCCATGGGGATGTGTGCAAATAAATAGGAAAAAATACTTTGTTGGATGAGGGATTGGAGATTTTAAGGTGACAAATTAAAATCCCCAATTTAGGCCAATTGATTGGAAACTAATGTGAGATTGTTAGCCCTCAGGCAAGGGAGTAGTGAGAGCTCTGGTGTGATACCCTGTATCCTCCCAACCTAAACACAGAATTAGGGACCAAACTCTAGATTAGTCAATATTCTTTATGCACTTGAAAGAGGGTATGGAATAGAATTTCTCTTATTTGGCGCNTGTGTGTGTGTGTGTGTGTGTGTGTGTGTTTGTGTGTGTGTGTGTGTGTGTGTGTGTGTGTGTGATTTTAATTTCTCCACAATTCATATACTCATTGTAAAGGGGAAGGATGCTTTCTTAAATTTGAACATTTCATCACAGAAACTTTATTTAGTTTATAGAATTTTACTTTCAAAGTTTAGTAATTAGAAAGCAAAGTCGTGATAAAACTCTTTTACTTAAAAATATTATAATTGTTTTGAAAATTATTTTCATAAAAGAAATTTAAGTGTTAAAAATAAATTTTCTAAATTTCTAATTTTTTCAAAAATTACAATTTTTCTTACTAAAGATAGTTATACTATATTTAACATTTTCTACAATAAAAATTTTTAACTGAAAGTTTTTTTTCATTACTCAAAATTTTAACTAAATTTTCTTACTCATTTTTATAATAAAATTTTACTTCCCTAATACAACTTCATATACAAGTTCATTTTCTTTTCAAATTAAATTCAGCTATAGCACATTTGAGATAAAATAAAATTCAAGTTTTGAAAATATTTTTCACTCTCCCTCAAACTTAAATTTTTAAGTAGATTAAACATTTTAGCAGCAAATATAAATAAGCAGGAAAGAAAATTTGAAATAACATGATTACGGGAATTTTTATACCCTAATTATAAAAGTATAAAACTAAAAATATGAGTAAAATTAATTTTTGATCAATTTTCTATTATTTTCATTTCAATTCAACATGTAGAGATTCAACAGACTTATAAGTAGTGGGTACAAACATAAAACTAAATTAACACACTAACTTTGATTTCCAGTCTCAACATAAAAAACAAACATATTAATAAGATAAAAGAAAAAGACATGGTAACAGTTTTCTAAGTTTAAAGTTTAAAAGTAAAGTTAGCAAAATTTTCAACTTTTCACAAGACATAGAAATAAGTTCAACCGTTAACTAACTAACACAATAATCAACACACATCAACAATTACTACCCTATATTTTAAAGCAAAATACTAACAAAACACAACATCACAACACAATAAAACAAAATAAGAGTCTCACACATCACAAAGTCTAAACAGGTACACAAAGGCAAATGTAGAAAGTCCAAACCACATAGTACAACACATATTACAAGCATCAAAATAAATAACTCAGTCCTCATCCTCAGAATCATCGCTATTCTAGACATTTTTAGGCTCATAATCAAGATATTTAGGGTATAGAGGAATTCCACTCCTAGGTTACTAATACGCCTAAAATATATAGTGTTTTTAGACACATTTTTATAGCTATTTTTGAGATTTTACACTTTAATGGAAGGTATTTTTGTGTTTTTCTTTCAGGTACAGGTAAAAAGGTGAAAAAAGCTTAAAAGAGTGAAAAAGGATCAAATATGGATCAAATAGGTGAAAAATTTGCAAACGTGTTTCGGCGCTTAAGCACCGGTTAAACAGAGAAGGCCGAGCCTAAGCGCCAGAAGCTCGTGCTTAAGTGTCAGTGGCTGTTATTAGATGAGTAAATTTGGTTTTTGTGAATTTTTAAGAGGTTTTGAGGCACCTATTGGCTTAATAGGTGATTACAACCACCATGGATTAAAATTATTATGAAAGGATGCATCTCTTGGGGAAATAAATCGAATCAAGACACATTTTGAAGAGATACCAAAGCATCTTTTGGAGAATTATAAAAGAAGGAAGATTGAGACTTTGAAAGGGGTCCTGAAAGTACTGTGAAAGTTTTGAAAGTTCTAAAATTAGGGAGTAAGTTGGAGAGATTTTCAGGCACCACATATTTATTCTTTTTATTTTAGTTTTATATTGAGAGTGTTGTAAAAGAGAAGAGATTCAAAGGAACTTCAAGAGTTCCGTGGAGTACTTGAGATAAGTTTTTATCTTTTGTTTTAGACTACTTTTGGTTTTAATTGAGACTTTTTGTTGGTTTGACAATGATTTTTATTTTTAAACTAAAGTGTGGTTTTGTTTTCTTCATAGATTCTGAGTAGTTTTCTTTATCTTTCTTCTTGAAATTGATAAGTGGTTTTATTTTCTCCATGGATTCTGAGTAGTTTTCTTTATCTTTCTTCTTAAAATGATAGGTATTTTCTCCATAGATTCTGAGTAGTTTTCTTTATCTTTCTTTTTAAAATGATAAGTAATTGTTTTCTCCATGGATTCTGAGTAGTTTTCTTTATCTTTCTTCTTAAAATGATAAGTAATTAGTGTTGGATGGAAGTTGTGGAGAGTATTGATCTTTAATGTTGGAAAAAGTTGTGATGATTTAATTCCATGTACTTCATTCACTTCTTGATTTGGCCAATCTAGATGTTAAAATTTTTTGTGAGAACTTGTAAGAACTGTGCTGGTACTATCTCAGTCTAAGAATTGGAAAGAATCACATGAGGTTGTATGAATGAGAATGTAGTTCATATGGTCAGTCAACAATTGGAAAGAATCCCATGAGGTTGTATGAATGAGAATGTAGTTCATATAATTTAGTACAAATAAATAGGGAAATATTCATTGAAGGGTGTAGAGTTAGAGGACTTTAAAGTGACAACTTAAAGCCCCCAAGTTGGTTTATTTTTTTAGGTTCTAATAAGAGATTTTAGCCCCCAGGTGGAGGGAATCGAGGGAACTCTAGAGTGAGAGCTAGCATCTTCCCTCCCTAGCTGGTCTTCAGAACCATTCAAACTTTAAATTAGCCAATGTTCTTTAGAGCATCTCTAGTAAGGGTAAAGAATATTATTTTTCTTATCCGACACAACACAATGTGCATACTTCCACAACAAAATTTCTATACTTATTACTAATTCATCATAGGGAGAAAGATATTTTCATATTTAGTGTTTTTCTTCTACAAAAACTCAAGTTATCTTTTTAAGTTTGTCTGTTTTTGTCAAAATATAAAAATAACCAAAAATATTTAAACTTTCTTTACTGCAAAAACGTCTTTAATTTAAATAATTGTCTTTTTTAAAATAGAAAGTTTTCAAAAAAGTGCATATTACATATCTTTCCCGTGGGTACGATATTCAGGTCATAATCAAAAAGTCCTATATTACTTGATAATGATACGTATACTTGTGTAGTATCCCAATATATATAAATTAAAAGTTAAATTCTTATTTTTCTTCAAGATCAAGTTTTTTAGTTTGGTTGCGAAATAAGAAAATATAAGTGAAAAATATAATCAGAATTATTATTATATTGTTGCATATAAGCAGTTTTAGGATTAAGTTTTTGGCGCCGTTGCCGAGGAAGTGAAGTAAAAATTGTAATGAATCTATTAATTTAAAAGCAAATTTCTATTTTTAGAAAGTCTTATTTAAACTTTAAGTTATTGTATTTTATTTTGTGTGCTTAGTTTTATTTTATTTTATGTTAGTGTATGTGTTATTTAGGTTCTGAAAGACTAGTGCCCTAAGATTCTGAATTAAGGAGAACTGTTAAAAAATAAAAAAAAACAAAAAAAATTAAAAATCTTGAAAATTCCAAAATAAATTACATGACAGACCAAAATAATCAAAATGCTGAAATTCATCAAGATTTTAGACCTTTGAGAGATTATGTCAACCCTACTATAGATGAAAAAAACCAAAATGTTAAAATGTTAAAATTCATCAAGAGTTTAGACCTTTAAGAGATTATGCCAACCCTACTGTAGATGAACTTCATTGTAGTATTGAAAAACCTATTGTAGTGGCTAATTCATTTAAGCTTAAACCTGATATTATCCAAATGGCATCAAACAATTATTTTCAGAGATCACCAACTGAAGATCCAAATTTACATCTTGCCAATTTTCTAGAACTATGCGCTACATTTAATTACGATGGTATATCAGATGATGCCATAAGACTGAGGTTATTTCCATTCTCACTGAGGGATAAAGCTAAGATGTGGTTAAATTCATTAGCACCTAGATCTATCAGAACTTGGGGTGATTTTGCACAAAATTTCTTTGCTAAATATTTTCTACCATAAAAAACTGTGAAGCTTAGAAATGATATTATATCTTTTAATCAATTTGAAGGGGAATCTATATATGAAGCTTGGGAAGGATTTAAAGAACTCTTGAGAAAGTGTCCACACCACGCTATACTAGATTGGTTAATAATTAAAATTTTTATAATGGATTAGTTGGATCTCTTAGATCAATTATCGATGCCGCTTCTGGTGGTTCATTGATGTCAAAACCATTTCATGACGCTTATGCTTTAATTGAAAAAATGGCTATCAATAATTTTCAATGGCCTTCTGAGAGGGTGAATCATAAGAATGTAGCTGATATTCATGAATTTGATGCATTTACTAAGTTAACAAATCAAGTTGCTGCAATTTCAATGTTAGACAAATTTGGAATGTATTTTTCTCAACCAATTTCAATGATTGAAGAGAATTCATTAGACCAAATGGTAGATTCTCAAGCATCATTAGAAACTTTGAATGTCATTAATAATAAGCAGAATAGCCCATATTCAAATTATTATAACCCAGGTTGGAAAAACCATCCTAATTTTAACTGGAATAACAATTCAGGTGGTAATAATAAGCAATGGGGGAACAACCAAGTAAACTCATTGGGAAACTAAAACAATCAAGGGAATAATAATTAAAGATCTACTTATCCTCTAGGTTTCAACAGTAATACACAATTTAAGGAGAAGAAGTTGTCTATATAAGAAGTGGTGTTACAAATGAGAAATCAATTACAAAGTCAAGGAGCAACAATTAGAAATATTGAGAATCAACTTGGGCAAATAACAAGTTCATTAAGTAATAGATCCCAAGGAACACTTCCTAGTAATACTGAATCAAATCCAAAAGACCAGAATAAAGAGCAAGTAAAAACCCTTCAACTTAGAAGCGAAAGAGAGTTGGAAGGTAGGGTTCAAAAAAAAATTGAAGTAGAGAAAGAAGAAATTAAAGAATCAAAAGAGGATGCTCCAAAAGATTCTGAGAGACCTATTTCTCTGCTAAAAATTGATTTGGAAAAACCACAACCTCCATTTCCTCAGAGACTTTGTCAGCAAAAGTTGGATAAGCAATTTTCAAAATTTCTAGAAATATTTAAAGAAGCTTACAATTAATATTCAATTTATTGAAGCCTTAGAACAAATGTTTTTGGAAATATTTAAGAAGCTTACAATCAATATTCCATTTGCTGAAGCCTTAGAATAAATGTCAAGCTATGTAAAGTTTATGAAGGATATTCTCAACAGGAAAAGGAAGTTTGAAGATAATGAGACTATTGCACTTAGTGAGGAGTGTAGTGCTATAATTCAGAAAAAACTTCCTAAAAAGCTTAAAGATCCCGGTAGCTTAACAATTCCATGTGCAATAGGAGACATATTTTATGGGAAAGCTTTGTGTGATTTAGGTGCAAGAGCAGATCATTCGATAACATGCCCTAAAGGAGTTATAAAAGTTGTCCTAGTGAAAGTGGATCAATTTATCTTTTCTATTGATTTCATTGTGCTAGATATGGAGGAAGATAAAAAGATACTTATCATTTTGGGGAGACCTCTCCTAGCCATGGGAAGAGCAATGATAGATGTGCAGAAAGAGGAATTAACAATGCGCGTCAATAATCAAACTGTTAGTTTCAATATTTCAAGATCAATGAAATATCCTGCAAAATTTAAAGATGATGAATGTTATAAGATGGATGTTATAAGATATCTAAGTGAATGTCATTTTAAAATAACTTATGAAGAAAAATATGAAGAAAAAGATTTGGAACACAAGCAAGAAGAGGAATTACATTGATGTGAAGAACTTTTTAAGGAAGATTCAAACTATGTTCAAGAAAGTTTTGAAATTTTGGACAAGATAGACAAAGATAAATCATTTTGTCCATCAATTGATAGACCTTCAGAACTTGAGTTGAAGTTACTTCCTAAATATTTAAAATATGCCTTTTTACGAGATTCCTCTACTTTTCTAGTTATAATTTCCTCAAAATTAATGATGAAAGAAAAAGAAAGGTTGATGAAAACTTTAAAAAAAATTGAGAAAGCCTTTGGATGGACAATTGCTGATATTAAAGGAATCATTCCTTCAATTTGTTTGCATATAATTCATATGGAAGAGAACTGCAAACCCAGGGCTAATCCTCAAAGGAGACTGAATCCTGTTATGAAAAAAGTTGTTAAGAATGAAATTTTAAAGTGGTTAGATGCTGGAATTATCTACCCTATTTCAGATAGTGCATGGGTTAGTCCAATTCACTGTGTTTCTAAGAAAGGAGGAGTAATTGTAACTATGAATGAAAATAATAAATAATACCTACTAGACAAGTTACAGGGTGGCAAATATGCATTGATTATAGAAAATTAAATCTTACCACCATGAAAGATCATTTTTCATTACCCTTTCTAGATCAAATGATGGATATACTAGCTGGGTATAAATACTTTTATTTTCTGGATGGATATATTGGTTATCACCAAATACAAATATCTCCTGAGTATCAAGAGAAAACAACTTTTACCAGTCCTTATGGTACTTTTACTTTTAGAAGGATGCCCTTTGGTTTATGTAATGCCCCTTCTACATTTCAAAGATGTATGATGACAGTTTTTTCTGATTTAATTGAAAAAGGGATTAAAATATTCATGGATGATTTTTTAGTGTTTGGAACTTCATTGACTCATGTTTAAAACATTTATTAAAAGTTATTAAGCATTGCGAAGAATCAAATTTAGTCCTTAATTGGGAAAAAATGCCAATTTATGGTAGCAAGAGGAATTGTATTAGGTCATCAATAGAAAATGGTATGGAAGTAGATCCTGCTAAAATTTAAGTGATCGCTAATTTACCTTATCCAAAAAATGTAAGAGAAATTAAGAGTTTTTTAGGAAATGCTGGATTCTACGTGTGATATATTAAAGACTTTTTAAAGATTGCTAAGCCTTTATGTCATTTACTGGAGAAAGATGTAATTTTCAATTTTGATGAAGAATGGCTAAAAGATTTTAATTTATTGAAAGAAAAATTAATCACTACACTAATTATAGTTTCACCAAACTGAGGAAAATTTTTTGAATTAATGTGTGATGCTAGTGATTATGCTATAGAAGTTGTTTTAGGACAAAAATATGATAAAATTTTTAAAGTAATTTACTATACTAATAAAACTCTTAATGAAACTCAAATCAAATATACAACAACTAAAAAAGAGTTATTAGCAATAGTATATGTTTTTGATAAATTTTGATCATATCTAATTGGAACTCATTGTATAGTGCATACAGATCATTTTGCTATTAAGTACTTAATGAAAAAGATGGATGCTAAACCTAGACTTATAAGATAGATTCTTCTTTTGCAAGAATTTGATTTTGAAATAGTAGATTGAAAGGGGACTAAAAATTAAATTGCTGGTCATTTTTTCAGACTTGAGTTAGAAAAACCACTCTATTTTGAAAACGAAATTAACAAACATTTTCCAGATGAAAAATTGTTTTCTATTAATGAGAGGCGTGTTCTGTGGTGCCGATATTGTGAACTTTATTGTTAGCGATATTATACCCTATGGAATGACATACCAACAAAAGATAAAATTTATTTCTGAAGCTAAGACTTATTATTGGGATGACCCCTTTTTATATAAACGAAGAAATGATGTTATTTGAAGATGTGTACCATTAGAAGAAACTTATGAAATTATCCAAAAATGTCATAATTCTATTTTTGAGGGACATTTTAATGTTGATAAAACAACATACAAAATTTTATAATCTAGATTCTATCGTCCTACAATATTTAGAGATGTTAATGCTTATATCAAATATGTCAACGAGTAGGCAATATTTCTAGAAGAAATGAGATGCCCCTCAATTATATGCTAGAAGTTGAAATATTTTATGTTTGGGGATTAGATTTCATGGGACCATTTATACCATCTTTCAAAAATTTATATATTCTGTTAGCAGTGGACTATGTATCCAAATGGATAGAAGTTGTTGCTTTACCTTGATGTGATGCTCAAAGTTTTGCAAAATTTTTAAAAACAAACTCATTTTATAGATTTGGGATGCTAAGAGTTATCATTACTAATTGGGGAAGTCATTTGAGAAATTCCATTTGGAAAAGTTATTAAAGAAATATCATATAAATCATAGGATTGCTACTGCTTATCATCCTCAGATAAGTGGTTTGGCTGAATTATCTAATTGGGAAATTAAAAGAATTATAAAAAAATCTGTGAATCCAACAAAAATGGATTGGTCAGTCAAACTTGACTATGCTTTGTGTGCTTATAGGACTGCATACAGAACTCTTATAGGAATGTCCCCATATAGGTTAATATTTGGGAAAGCTTATCACCTGACCGTTGAACTTGAACATAAAACATATTGGGAATAGGCTAATATTTGGGAAACTTGTCACTTACCAGTTGAACTTGAGCATAAGGCATATGGGCAATTAAAGAGTTCATTTATAATTTGAAAGATGCTGGTGAGAAAAGATTATTGCAATTAAATGAACTTGAAGAGATAAAGATGCTGGTGAAAAAAGATTATTGCAATTAAATGAGCTTGAAGAGATAAGGAATGAATCTTATAAGAGTGCCAAGATTTATAAATAAAAGATGAAGTTGTGACATGATCAAAGGATTCTTACTAAAAATTTTCAGCCAGGGCAACAAGTTTTGCTATATAATGCAAGATTAAAATTATTTCTAGGCAAACTTAAGTCCAGGTGGATGGCCATTTGTTGTGATAAAAGTTTATCCTTATGGAGCTGTGGATATTAAAGATCCTAAGTCTGAGAAAATATTTAAAGTTAATGGACATAGACTGAAACCTAATTTTTTATGGGACCAACATAAATTTAATGATGAAATGATGTTGGGTCAACCAGAAAAAGTACTGGTTACGTTGGGCTAACGACGTAAAACCATGCTTTGTGGGAGGTAACCCACAGTTATCAAAGTGTTTTTATTTTGATGGTTGTTTTGTGTGTGATTAAGAAAATTGTGGTAGTATTTTTGAAACTATTCTGTGTTAGTAAAGATTTTAAGACTTTATTTAGTGACCAAGACATGCTAGAATGAAAATTTGGATGTTAAGTTGATTAGTGCAAAAATGTGCACTGATTCTTAAGCGTCAGATCCGATGCTTAAGCGCAACAGTTTAAACACATGTGCAAAATTAATTTCTAGAAGGTTTAACCGCCAATTAGTTTGTAAAAACATGCCAAGGAAGTTTCTAAACGTGTCTAAGAGTTATTAGAAGGATTTAAGCCTATAAATAGAAGGGTTTTGTGAAGGAATTTCACCCCAAGTCATTTCTAGCCCTAAAAGTCTAAGAGAAAGTGAGATTTAGAGAAAATGTCTTCATGGAAGATGGATTTGAAGAAGAAGGAAGAAACCATGTGGAAGAGGTTCATTAGTCAAAGTGCACAAGAGATGTATAATGGTTTCTTAGCCATTAGTATTGAAGGAATATCAGAGAAGATCAACAAAATTGAGAATACCATGGCTTTATTGGAGACCAAGGTACTTGAGTTGCATGCACATCTAGAGCATATTGGATGGCAATTGAAGATGCAATTTAGCCACACAAGTTATTTAGAGGAAGCAGATAAGGAGATGTTCATAAAGCAGAAGTGGACTGAAGAAGATAGTATCAGAGCTTGTCACCATCGTCCGTTTTATCAACTCTATATTCTTGGAGAGACTAATGAAAGACAGGAATTTGTTCCTTCGAATCAAGAATGGAACTAAGTTTAGTGTAAGAATTTGTGTGTTAGAAGTTGTTATTTTCAAGTGGTTTAGTGTTTAAAGTCTTGTTTTTAGTATTTATAACTTCTTATATGTGTTTAATTGTGAAATAATTGTTATGTATTTGTATTTAGGAAAATTTTCTCATCCAAGACTATTTGGAGTGAGAATGAAGTGTTTAAAGGTATTTGTACTTGTTTGTGAATTAATAAAAGTTTGTTTGTGTGAAAATTAGTGATATTTTTAGCCTCGAATTGACATAGTTATTATGGAGAATTTTGAGAGAGAGAGGAGTTATATGAAGTTAAAAATAGTCATTTAAGTGTTATGAGACCATTTAGAGGTGGTTTACTTAGGCAAATAGTGCATTTTCTTTAATTTATAAATTTTGAAAATCACGCACTGGCGCCTAAGAGCCACATCTTGCGCTTAAGCTCAAGCCAACTCGAGAGGCAGGCAACTAAGCGCCATTTACCCGTGCTTAAGCACCGGTTCATGAAAACTGGTTTGCGAATGGTTAAAAGTGAAATTTCAGCCCGAAAAATCACCATTTTTAACGCCACCTTCACCTTCAACCTCTCGAGTTTGTGATTTTTGAGGGTTATGGCACATCTAGAGTGAAGATTTCTGGGTGGAATCAAGTGAAATTTGCTAGATCTAAGTTCCTTGAGGTAAGAGCTTTACTTATATGAAAAAGTTTTGGATTTTCACTATGTATTTTGAGCACATTTGGAGAAATTAAAAAACTCACTATTCATGGTGAAAAATGAGAAAAAAAATCTATGGAAATTGCATGGGAAGTGTAGTTTATACTTTGGAAGTTTCATTTAGTAATTTAGACTTGATTTTTAAGCTATTTTTAGAATTTATAAAATTTGTAGAATGACACCAAGAATGAAGAGGAACAAAGGAAAGAGCCCTTTCGATTTGAGTAAATTTGTTAGTTTGAAGGCTCAGGATCGTTACAGTGATGTGTTGCAATCACGGAAACTGATTCAGGAGCGGTGTTTTAGGAATCCATGTGGAGATAGAGGATTTGATTGTTCGCCAAAAGTGAGAATGAATCTGNGTTTCTTTTATTAAAAGTAATTTTCAAAGCTATTATTATATTTATAAGTAAAAGTTTTGTATCAAGACTTTGTTAGGAAAGGAAAAAGTAGAATTCAAAAGTATTAAAGGTCTATCCAGATATAGTAATCCTTGCCTAAAAAAAGAAAAAGAAAAAGAAAAAGAAAAGAAAAAGAAAAAGGAAAAGAAAAAAAAAGAAGAAGAAGAAAAAGTGAGGGAGGAGAAGCTTGAGGATTAGTGTCTAATCAAAAATTGGTTCTACATTTGATCTTTTTAAAGTATAAGACTTGAGAAAATCTGAAGCTTATAGATATAATATAGTAAGTAAAATTATTCTTAATAAAAATTTCTAAATTTGGAAGACTTGCACTATTTCTGAATTAGATAGGAACTCATATTTTCATCTTTCTTAACATTAAAAAAATCTAAACTTTACGTTGGTCTCATTTACTAAATATTTTTTCTAAATTGGCAACTATATTTCTAAATCTAAATAGTAACTCCTAAAGAAACTCATATACATATCATACTTATTTAATTTTTAAAGATTGAAGTGCTAAGTTGGTCTCATTTACTAATTATTTCTTCTAAATTGGACTACTATATTTCTAAATCTAAATTTTAGCGAAACTCATATACATATCATACATATTTAGTTTTTAAATATTGAAGTGTCACTTGAGGACAAATAACATTTTAAGTTTAGGGGATTTTGATACGCCTAATATATAGTGTTTTTAGACACATTGTTAAACTTATTTTTGAGATATTGCACTTTAATAGAAGGTATTTTTATATTTTTCTTTCAGGTACAGGTAAAAAGGTGAAAAATGCTTAAAGAGGTGAAAAAGAATCAAATTTGGAGCAAATAGGTGAAAACGGCAATTTTTGGCAATTTTTCACTTTTAACTGTTTGCAAATCGATTTTCATGAACTGACGCCTGCCTCTCGGATAAGTGGCGCTTAGGCGCCTGCCTCTCGGGTTACATCGCCCTTAAGAGTGAGTGTGGCGCTTAGGCACCAGTGCACCATTTTTGATATCCTTAAACTTAGGTAAAATGCACTATTAGCCTAAGTATACCACCCCTAAATGGTCTTATAACACTTAAATGACTATTTTACTCTCCCTTAACTCTCCTTTTTCTCAAAATTCTCCACTATAACTAATTCGATTCGAGGGTGAAATAACACTAACTTTTCACCCAAACAAACATATAAATTCATTCACAAACAAGTACAAATACATATAAAACTTAGTTCTCACACCAAATAGTCTCAGATAAGAAAATCTTTCTAAATACAAACACCAAACAAACTAACATAAAACTCTAAAAACAATATTTAACGCTTAACACATTAAACAATGACTCCTAACAAATAAACTCTAACAAAAAACTTAATTTCATTCTTCATTTGTTGTGAAAAACTCTGGTCTTTCATTAGTCTCTCCTTGGGCAATCATAATATAAAGTTGATAAAACGGACGGTGGTGACGTGCTCTGATAGTATCTTCTTCTATCTATTTTTGTTTAAGATACATTTCCTTATCCGCTTCATCTATATAACTAATATGACTAAATTGCATTTTCAATTGTCGTCTAATATTCTCTAGATGTGCATGAATCTCAATCACATTTGTCTCCAGTAAAGCCATGATAGTCTCAATTCTGTTGATCTTCTCCGATATTCCTTCAATACTAACGGCTAAGAAATCGTTATACATCTCCTATGCACTTTGACTAATGAACCTCTTCTTCATGGTGTCTTCCTTCTTCTTCAAATCCATCTCCCATGAAGATATCTTCTCAAAATCTTTCTCTCTTAGACTTTAGGGCTAAAAATGATTTGGGGTGAAATTCCTTCACTAAACCCTTCTATTTATAGGCTTCAATCCCTAGACACATCTTAAGACTGCCCTGACACATTTTAGTCAACAATTTGGTGTTTAAACCTTCTAAAATCCTAATTTTACACATGGTTTTTAACTCCCGCGCTTAAGCGCTAGTGCTCAGTTTTACACCAGTCAACTTAACGTCCAAATTCTCATTTTAGCATGTCTGGACCACTAAATAAAGTCTTAAAATCAATACTAACAGATAATAGTCTCAAGAATACTACCCCAAATTTTCTTAATTTTATACAAAAAACAATCAAAGTAAAACACACTAATAACTATGGGTTTCCTCTCACAAAGCGCTTAGTTTAATGTCGTCAGCCCGACGTAACTAGTTCTTATTCCGGTTGACCCAACATCATTCGATTGTTAAATTTATATTGATCCTCAACTAAATAAGGTTTCAGTCTATGAAAATTCACTTTAAACACTTTCTCAGTTTTAGGATTTGTAATATCCACAGCTCCATAAGGATAAACTTTTATTATAACAAATGGGTCCATCCACCTGAACTTAAGTTTGCTTTGAAATAATCTTAACGTTGCATTATATAGCAAAACTTGTTAGCCTTGTTGAAAATTTTTAGTAAGAATCCTTTGATCATGCGCATTATATAGCAAAACTTGTTGCCCTGGCTGAAAATTTTTAGTAAGAATCCTTTAATCATGCCACATTTTTATCTTTTCTTTGTAAATCTTAGCACTCTCGTAAGATTCATTCCTTTCGATCATGCCACATCTTCATCTTTTCTTTATAAATCTTGGCACTCTCATAAGATTCATTCTTTATCTTTTCAAGCTCATTTAATTGTAACAATCTTTTCTCACTAGCATCTTTCAAATTATAATTGAACTCTTTAATTCATTTAATTGCAATAATCTTTTCTCACCAGCATCTTTCAAATTATAATTGAACTCTTTAATTATTTTAATTTTTCTTTATAAATCCTAGCACTCTCATAAGATTCATTCCTTATCTCTTCAAGCTCATTTAATTGTAACATCCTTTTCTCACCAGCATATTCCTTATCTCTTCAAGCTCATTTAATTGTAACAATCTTTTCTCACCAGCAACTTTTAAATGATAATTGAACTCTTTAATAGTTTAATTGTAACAATCTTTTATTACCAACATCTTTCAAATTATAATTGAACTCTTCAATCACTCAAATATGTTTTATGCTCAAAGTTCAACTGGTAAGTGACAAGCTTTCCTAAATATTAGCCTATATGGGGACATTCCTATAGAGTTCAACTGGTAAGTGACAAGCTTTCCCAAATATTAGCCTATATGAGGACATTCCTATAGGATTTATG
The DNA here is from genome assembly GCA_002079205.1 of Phalaenopsis hybrid cultivar. NCBI lineage: Eukaryota > Viridiplantae > Streptophyta > Magnoliopsida > Asparagales > Orchidaceae > Phalaenopsis > Phalaenopsis hybrid cultivar. The sequence goes on along the minus strand of JXCR01145571.1, from coordinate 13,754 downwards.
TATGAAGTCATATAAGCCCATAAAGCATAGTCAATTTTGACTGACCAATCTATTTTTGTTGGATTCACAAATTTTTCCATAATTCTTTTAATTTCCTGATTGGATAATTTAACCAAACCACTTGTCTGAGGATGATAAGCAGTAGCAATTCTATGGTTTATATGATATTTCTTTAATAATTTTGCTATTATGACATTTCTGAAACGGCTTCCCCCATTAGTTATGATAACTCTCGGCATCCTAAATCTACAAAATATGTTCTTTTTTAAAAATTTTGCAACACTTTGAGCATCACATCGAGGTAAGACAATAGCTTCTATCCATTTGAATACATAGTCCACTGCTAACAGTATGTATAAATTTTTGAAAAACGGTATAAATGGTCCCATGAAATCTAATCCCCAAACATCATTTATTTCAAATTCTAGCATATAATTGAGGGGCATCTCATTTCTTCTAGAAATATTGCCTTCTCGTTAACATCTATCATAAGTTTTAATATAAGCATTAACATCTCTTAAGATAGAAGGCCAATAGAATCCAGATTGTAAAATTTTATGTTGTTTTATCAACACCAAAATGTCCTCCAAAATCAAAATTATGACATTTTTGGATAATTTTATAAGTCTCTTCTAATGGTACAAATTTTTGAATACTAAGATCCTTTCCTTATTTATATAAAAACGGGTCATCCCAAAAATAAGTCTTAGCTTCATAAATAAATTTCCTCTTCTGTTGATATGTCATTCCATAGGGTATAATATCACTGACAAGAAAGTTCACAATTTCGGCATACCACGGAACACACCACTAATTAATGCTGAACAATTTTTCATCTGAAAAATGTTGATTAATTTCTTTTTCAAAATAGGGTGGTTATTCTAACTTAAGCCTATACAAATGATCAATAATTTGATTTTCAGTTCCCTTCATATCTTCTATTTTAAAGTCAATTTCTTATAAAAGAAGAATCCATCTTACAAGTCTTGGTTTAGCATTCTTCTTTTTCATTAAGTACTAAATAGCAGAATGATCTGTATGATCTACGCAATGAGTTCCAATTAAATATGATCTAAATTTCTTAAAGGCATATGATATTGCTAATAACTCTTTTTCAGTTGTTGTATAATTAATTTAAGTTTCATTAAGAGTTACTAGCATAGTAAATTACTTTAAAAAATTTATCATATCTTTGTCCTGAAACAACTCCAATAGCATAATCACTAGCATCACACATAAGTTAAAAAGGTTTTCCCCAATCTGGTGAAACTATAATTACTGCAGTGACTAATTTTTCTTTCAATAACTTAAAAGCTTTTAGACACTCTTCATTAAAATTAAAAATTGCTTTTTTCTTCAGTAAATTGCATAAGGGCTTAGCAATTTTTAAAAAGTCTTTAATATATCGTCTATAGAATCCACCATGTCCTGAAAAACTCCTGATTCCCTTTACATTTGTTGGATAAGGTAAATTAGCTATCACTTGAACTTTAGCAGGATTTACTTCCATACCATGTTCTGATAGTTTATGTTCTAATACAATTCCTCCTGCTACCATAAATTGGCATTTTTCTTAATTAAGGACTAAATTTAATTCTTCACAATGCTTAAGAACTTTTGATAAATGTTTTAAACATGAGTCAAATGAAGTTCCCAACACTGAAAAATCATCCATAAATACTTCAATCCCTTTTTCAATTAATTAACGAAAAATTGCCATCTTACATCTTTGAAATGTAGCAGGGGCATTACATAAACTAATGGAAATTCTTCTAAAAGTAAATGTACCATAAGGGTTGGTAAAAGTTGTTTTCTCATGGTCCTTAGGAGTTATTTATACTTGGTGATAACCAGTATACCCATCCAGAAAACAAAATTATTTATGACTAGCTACTCTATCCATCATTTGATCTAGATAGGGTAGTGAAAATTATTTTTTCTAGTGGCAAGATTTAATTTTCTAAAATCAATGCATATTCACCACCCTGCGATTTGTCTAGTAGGTATTAACTCATTATGTTCATTCACAATCACAGTTACTCCTCCTTTCATTAGAACGCAGTGAATTGGTCTAAGTCATGCACTATTTAAAATGGGGTAGATAATTGTAGCATCTAACACTTTAAAATTTCTTTCTTAACAACTTCTTTCATTACAGGATTCAATCTCCTTTGAGGATCTGTCATGGGTTTGCAGTTCTCTTCCATATGAATTCTATGCATACAAATTGAAGGACTGATTCTTTTAATATTAGCTATTGTCCATCCAAAGGCTTTCTTAAAATTTTTCAGAATTTTAATCAATCTCTCTTTATCTTCCATAGTTAACTTTGAGGAAATTATAACCGATAAAGTAGAGGAGTCTCCTAAAAAGGCATATTTTAAATGATCAAGAAACAATTTCAACTGAAGTTCTGGAGGTTTTTTTATTGATGGTCAAAATGATTTATCTTTTTTTAACGTGTCTAAAATTTCAAAACTTTCTCGAACACAGTTTGAATTTTCCTTAAAAAGATCTTCACATTGATCTAATTCCTCTTCTTGCTTGTGTTCCAAATCTTTCACTTCAGATTTTTCTTCATAATTAGTTTTGAAATAACATTCACTCAGATATTTTATAACATTCATTTTATAGTATTCATCATCTTTACCTTTTGCAGGATATTTCATTTATCTTGAAATGTTAAAAGTAATAGTTTGATCATTGACACACATAGTTAATTCCTCTTTCTACACATCTATCATTGCTCTTCCTGTGGCTAGGAAAGGTCTCCCTAAAATGATGGGTATCTCTTTATCTTCCTCCATATCCAACACAATGAAATCAACAGAAAAGATAAATTGATCCACTTTCACAAGGACATCTTCTATAACTCCTTTATGATAAATTATCAAATGATCTGCTAACTATAGAGTTATAGTAGTAGGGGTTATTTCTCCTACTCTCAATCTTTTGAATATTGATAATGGCATAAGGTTAATTCTTGCACCTAAATCACATAAAGCTTTCCCATAAAATTTGTCACCTATCGCACATGGAATTGTAAAGCTATTAGGATCTTTTAGCTTTTCTGGAAGCTTCTTCTGAATAATTGCACTGCACTCCTCACTAAGTGCAACAGTCTCATTATCTTCAAACTTTACTTTTTTGTTGAAAATATCCTTCATAAACTTTACATAGATTGGCATCTGTTATAGGGATTCAACAAATGGAATAATAATTGTAAGCTTCTTAAAAATTTCCAGAAATTTTGAAAATTGCTTATCCAGTTGACGAAGTCTCTGAGGAAAGGAGGTGGTGGTTTTTCCAAATCAATTTTCAGCAGAGAAATAGGTCTTTCAAAATCTTTTGGAGCGTCCTCTTTTGATTCTTCAATTTATTCTCTCTCTACTTCAATTTCTTTTTTAACAATCCTTCCAACTCTCTTCCGCTTCTAAGTTGAACGACTTTTACTTGCTCTTTATTCTGGTCTTTCGGATTTATTTTAGTATTACTAGGAAGTGTTCCTTGGGAATTATTACTTAAAGAATTTACGATTTGTCCAAGTTGATTTTAAATATTTCTAATTGTAGCTCCTTGACTTTGTAACTGATTTCTCATTTGTAACTCTACTTCTTTTATAGACAACTTCTTCTCCTTAAATTGTGGATTACTGTTGAAACCTGAAGAATAAGTAGATCGATAATTATTATTCCCTTGGTTGTTCCAGTTTTCCAATGGGTTTACTTGATTGTTCCCCCATTGTTGATTATTACCATCAGTAGTATTATTCCAATTAAAGTTGGGATGGTTCTTCCAACCTGGGTTATAATAGTTTGAATATGGTTTAGTTTGCCTATGTTGACCTCACTTTTGGTTGAGGTCTAGAAAGTTCTTTAGTAGCCTAGGTCTAGCCATAGGACTTTCCTATTGACTAGTCTTAGAAAA
>JXCR01145569.1:258228-276428 GCA_002079205.1 Phalaenopsis hybrid cultivar | reverse complement strand
GTTGAAATCAATGCCCTAAATGAATTTTAATTTGAATCAAAATGCTCAAAGAATGCCACAAGATTCATGGCAATTAATAAAATTTATTGATAACACATTAATACTATATTTATTGTGTGTTATTAATTATTTTGGGGCAAACTCATTTTACATTGTAGTGAGAAATGAGCAATGGTAAATTTGAATTTAATCTTAAATTTGCAGAGAAGATATCTATTTTTTGTTCAAGATTTTTTTTTCCAGCACAGGCATCACGCACCGCATATATAAGGTCTTAGATGCAAGACTGTTGAAGAATAACTCAATAACTAGACTTACCTAATTTTTAGTTCATGTTAAATCAACAGAATATTAAAATTTTGTTAACCCCATCAATAGTAATGCTACCGAGTGACAATTCAATCATATACTATTTTAAGTTCTGTTTAGAAATTAGGGCGAAGAAAAACAGGAATCAACACAAATCCAGAAGAACACAGAGATTTCTGAGGTTCCGCAATGATGCATATGTCCTTGGGAGCAGAACGGCGACTTCCTTTTCAATATTCAGAAAAGAGTACAGAATACAAGATTCAGAATCTCCTTCTCCTAGGGTTACAAACAAGACATATATATAACATTATAGTATAATATGTAATTACTTAAATTACCCCCGTACCAAACCTCGGAGTGTTTCCCCCACACCCCCAACCCACATAATGAAACTCCCCTGATTGGACAGATCCTTCTGGTCCACTCCACTCGTGGGCTCCGCTCTGCTCNAGTACAGAATACAAGATTCAGAATCTCCTTCTCCTAGGGTTACAAACAAGACATATATATAACATTATAGTACAATATGTAATTACTTAAATTACCCCCGTACAAAACCTCGGAGTGTTGCCCCCACACCCCCAACCCACATAATGAAACTCCCCTGATTGGACATATCCTTCTGGTCCACTCCACTCGTGGGCTCCGCTCTGCTCCAACATCTATCTCATTTATGGTATATGAGCCATACCTAACAAATCTCCACCTTGGCGAATATCAAGGCCCTTAGGAGAAATATATCATGGAGTTTCTTGTGCACCAATGTGGGTTGGGCCACCATGTCGTCTAACAATTGCAAACATTCAACAAGTTCAAGCGATGCAAGAACTTGTTGATAGTACCTGGTTTGGTTAACATATCTGCTGCATTTTCATCTAATGATCCAACAAAGTGAACCCCACTTACAACTGTACTCTTCAACAGTTTATGAATATTACTTGCAATTAACTTTCCTTTCATCACAGTCAGTGCACCTTTAACAATTCTGATAGTTTCCCTATTCCCATCTACCTTAGGAATAAAATCATTTCTATGTAAAGTGCCCAAGGAAATTAAATTCCTCTTCAAATCTAGAATATGTCTGACCTCACATAANTGTCGTCTAACAATTGCAAACATTCAACAAGTTCAAGCGATGCAAGAACTTGTTGATAGTACCTGGCTTGGTTAACATATCTGCTGCATTTTCATCTAATGATCCAACAAAGTGAACCCCACTTACAATTGTACTCTCCAACAGTTTATGGATATTACTTGCAATTAACTTTTCTTTCATCACAGTCAGTGCACCTTTAACAATTCTGATAGTTTTCCTATTCCCATCTGCCTTAGGAATAAAATCATTTCTATGTAAAGTGCCCAAGGAAATTAAATTCCTCTTCAAATCTGGAATATGTCTGACCTCACATAGTGTTCTAACAGTATCATCATACATCTTAATTCTGACATCCTCAATACCAATAATATTGCAACATCTATCATCACCTAAATAGACTGAGCCAGAATTAGTTAATATGTATGAAGTAAACCACTCCCTGTTAGGTGTTATGTGATAAGAGCACCCAGAATCAAGAATTCATGCATCCATGAACTGAGTTGATGAAACTGAAAGCATATCACCATCACTGCAATCTGAATTGTCACTCTGCACCACATTTACAGACTTGAATTATGTATCACCTTTCTCCTCAGTTTGCTTTTTAAGCTTTGGACAATCTCTCTTCATATGACCTAGCTCCTTGCACTTATAACAATGAATCGTCTTTTCGACTCTGGAATTTCACCTTCCATAACTCTCCTTCTCTTCCTTCCTTCCTCGATCCTAATTACCCTTAACATATAAATTGTCTCCATGAGAGCTATTCCATGCATTCTGCTTTCGCTGGTTGTGAGCCAGCAATGCTACAATAATCTCATCAGCTTTGATAGTTTCTTTCCCATATATCAGAGTAGTCACCAGATTTTCATAAAAAGAATGCAATGAACACAACAGAATCATTGTTTGGTATTCATCCTCAATACTCACATCAAGCCTTAATAAATCTGTGATTATTTGATTGAAGTCATTCATATGCTGCGTCAGATCAGAACATTCTTGCATCTTCAGTCCATACAGCTTTTGCTTCAGATAAAATTTATTCCTCAGAGATTTGGACATAAACTGAGCTTCTAATTTCTTCTATACCTCCCCTGAATATTTTAGATTCATCACGTGATACATAACCTCATCCGTCAGGCATAGGCATATGGTTGTTGCCGCTCGTTTTTGCAATTCTTCCCAATCTTTATCCTCAATGATATCTGGTTTTGCTGCCTGCAAAGCTTTCAAGATTTTTCATTGAGCCAACAAATCTTTCACCTTTATTTGCCACAATCCGAAGTTTCTAGTTCCATCAAACTTTACCACCTCAAATTTTGCACTAGAAATTGCCATCTGAAATTGATTCTGCAACGAACTCCTCTACAAATTTCTCTGCTGAAATTTCAAATTGCTTGAGCCAGAAATTGTACTCACTTTGCTCTTGCCACAAATATTTTTAAATAATCTCTTAATTAATTTTCCTAGAAAAAGGACTTTCCTTTAATTAAATTTTCCTTAATTAAACTTTTCCAGAAATCGTTTTCCTTAAACTTCCAAGAAAAGCTCCCCTTTCCTTCCCGAAAAGCTTCGTCTTCGCTTTTTAGAAAAAACTCATTTATCCTTCTAGAAAAGCTCTGTTTTACTTCTCATAAAAGCTCCATTTTCTCTTTCCAGAAAAGCTCTTTTTTCCTTCCAGAAACTCTGTTTTCCTTCTTAGAAGAGCTCCGCCTCCACTATCCTTTCAGAAAAGCTCCGTTTCCGCTTTCCTTCTAGAAAAGCTTCCCCTCAGCTTTCCTTTTTCGGCTCTAGCGCGATTCAGCGCATTACGCCACCGTGCGAACTGCTCCTCCCCGCAGCTTCTGAACCAAATCCCACAAACGCCTCCCGCACGAATGCCTGCATCAGCGCAAAACTCCTGCACGAAACTCCTCCCGTGAATTCCCACGTACAACGAGCTCCTCCCATGTTTTAGAGGGAATATTCCCTCTAGTGGAGATGGATGATTCCTTGATTCTTTTTCGGTGAACAGCCTGCAGCGAACCGCCTTCGGCTTCGCCTTCGCAAACTCCTGCGTTGGTGGAAACCTCCCGCGAACGCCTTCGGCTTCGCCTTCGTAGATTGGTCCTCCTGCGCGATTCACGCCCTTCGTGAACTCCTCGCTGCCAACTCCAACAATCTGTCGCGAACTGCCAAAATTCTTCGCCAAATCATTGAAGCCCCGAAATTCACCGAACTCCTTTGCCCTAGCCACCAAATCCCCTCTGTCAAAATCTTCTTTATTTCTGCGCCGCCGAAATTTCTCTTCCCTACTCTAGAACTTCTCTCTGATACCACTTGTTGAGAAATTAGGGCGAAGAAAAACATGAATCAACACAAATCCAGAAGAACACACAGAGATTTACGAGGTTCAGCNTGGCAATCTTGCTGAAAAGTTCACCTCCTTTGACATATTCCATCACAAAATAAATCTTGGTCTTTGTAGCCATGACTTCATAAAACTGTACGATATTCGGATGCTTCACCAATTTCATTATTGAGATCTCACGTTTGATCTGATCCATGAGCCCAGCCTTCAGCACCTTCTCTTTGTCAATCATTTTTATAGCAACACTTTGGTTGGTACTAACATTCCTGGCGTAGTATACTTTTGCAAAAGTTCCTTGTCCTAGTAGTCTGCCAAGCTCGTACTTTTGCAGCAATAAACACCCTTTATTCACCATTGTTTTTATTATTTGCTGGATCTACGTCAAGCAGCAGAATAATTTGAGCACTACTCTCTAAAACTGATATTTAATAAGTAGAGAAGCAGAATTTAAGAGGCCAAGCATTCAACCATCCTCCATAATCTCATGATATAATGAGAAAAAGGTTATTATACTTTGTAATCCATTGTGTGTGAGCTCAAAGAATACAGCCCAGTTCAAAAAGTTGTGTCCATTTTTATCAGAAAGCAGAGCCACCACATATGGAACTACTCTATCATTAGTTGTGGGCAAGGATTTTGCAAGCAAGCACATCTTCAAACATTCCCGGGTATTTGTCTTTCAGTATTTGTCTTAATGACGGCTACCTGTAAGAAAATATATAGCCAAACTGAATTTCCACAAAAAAATCATAAGCATAAATCAGCGAAATACCATTTCATTACAGTATAAAACATATGGAATTCTAATCAAATAAGAAGAAATATCAAAGTAAGATGATAAACTTTTTTAATTAGTTTCTAGGTTATTTTATAAGATCCAGAATAATACATTTATTTATTTTGGAAAAGACCTGAAAATTTTGAGGGACAATTTTGGATTAAATTTAAGGATTCAAAGCACTAAAATAGATATGTTAAAGAGTTTAGGGCCAAAACAACCCCAAATAAATAGTTAAGGATCATTTTAACCTTTTCTCCAATGTGAAATAAGAATAGTTGTTCAAAAAGATGTAAATGAAAAGCTGATTAAAATGCTCATCTAGAGAAGCCTTAATGTAGGAAAGATCTGAACTGGGAACCTATAATAGCAAGTTTCTCAAAATGGGACCGAACATTCAACCAATCGATGGGAAGGTTTAAGGTTCAAAGATTAACCGGACAACGTAATAAGAAATAACTTTACTTAAATATAACATAAATGATGAAATAATAATGAAATACATATGATTTAAAAAAATACATTATAAAATATAAATTAAACAAATCAATACTTAAATGACTAACAATTTCTTCTGCGAGCTTTGGTTTTTTAAAAAACATAACCAATCGGCAGCGAGTAAATTAGCAATGTGCAGCCGAAAAGCAGGCGATTGAAGGAGTACAGGATCACGATTTAGTTGGTGGGATGCAGGATTCCTAGTTCTCATTTTAAGATATCACGAAGGGTTAGTTTGGGGATGATTGTCACTGTCTTTCAAGAATTGATTTGAGTAGTTATATAGTTTCATTAAAAAAGAGGGGATTAAACAGTAAAATAATTAATTTTTAAACCATCGTTCAAACACAGTGAATGAACTCGCTTGGTCACACAAAACCATTCTTATCAGTAAAATTTCCTAAGAGAGTAAAAAAACTAGGTCAAATGTCAGTGAAGTAGTCATTTAAAAAAGTAAAACAATCCAAAAGAGACACCACCAAAAAAACTGTTTTTTTTTTAAAAAATTGGTCAAATAAGGACGATGAGGAAGCACGTCAAAACAGTTCCTTCCATTATACCTTCACCAACAGCAGCAAGATCCAACGTAGAACCTTAGGAAAACGAATAAGTGAGTAACAAGATCTAAAACTTAGTATTCGTTCAGACCTAAGCACATCAAATTGGTCTTAGCAACAATTGCTCCTTGATTTCATGAAAATTACCCTTTGACCAAGAAAGGCTTTTGACTTCTAGCACAAAGCATACATCACAAAGGTATTTAAAAGAACTAAATGAATACTTGGTTTTTACTTGATTTAATTGGGCTGTAACCAAACAAGTTAGAATTGTATACCACCCAAAACAAAATTTATAACAATGTACCAAGTCTCTAGACACTTAAATCATCTCAATAAGAAACTGAAAGACCTCAAAGCGAGGTTCGAAATTGCGAAATAAAAAATGCGTCAGTGCTACTTTAATAAACAAAAGTAACATAGAGCCTGACAAATATTTTTGTCATATGAGATGCATGCCTTAACGGGGATAGGCATGCCTCACCACTATGTTGAGATGGCATAAGCTCCTAAAATTAAGAGTTATGTTATTTAAAAATTTTTAGTAGGTTTTTTGTAGCGCCTTTTAATAGGATTTATCACCGGATTTACTAAATTCGGAGTAAATCCGGCCAAGCACTTAAATGTAGTTCTCTGAAATTATAAACTTTCAGATTTAGGGCCAAATTTTGCCTTCGCCGCCTTAAATGAGGANAACACCTTTGCTGTGACAAAATTCAACAGCGCTAATTAGCTGTTGAAAGTATTTTCTTGCAACATCCTCCTCAAGCCTGCCCCTGGCAATCTTGCTGAAAAGTTCACCTCCTTTGACATATTCCATCACAAAATAAATCTTGGTCTTTGTAGCCATGACTTCATAAAACTGTACGATATTCGGATGCTTCACCAATTTCATTATTGAGATCTCACGTTTGATCTGATCCATGAGCCCAGCCTTCAGCACCTTCTCTTTGTCAATCATTTTTATAGCAACACTTTGGTTGGTACTAACATTTCTGGCGTAGTATACTTTTGCAAAAGTTCCTTGTCCTAGTAGTCTGCCAAGCTCGTACTTTTGCAGCAATAAACACCCTTTATTCACCATTGTTTTTATTATTTGCTGGATCTACGTCAAGCAGCAGAATAATTTGAGCACTACTCTCTAAAACTGATATTTAATATGTAGAGAAGCAGACTTTAAGAGGCCAAGCATTCAACCATCCTCCATAATCTCATGATATAATGACAAAAAGGTTATTATACTTCGTAATCCATTGTGTGTGAGCTCAAAGAATGTAGCCCAGTTCAAAAAGTTGTGTCCATTTTTATCAGAAAGTAGAGCCACCACAGATGGAACTACCCTGTCATTAGTTGTGGGCAAGGATTTTGCAAGCAAGCACATCTTCAAACATTCCCGGGTATTTGTCTTTCAGTATTTGTCTTAATGACGGCTACCTGTAAGAAAATATATAGCCAAACTGAATTTCCACAAAAAAATCATAAGCATAAATCAGCGAAATACCATTTCATTACAGTATAAAACTAATGGAATTCTAATCAAATAAGAAGAAATATCAAAGTGAGATGATAAACTTTTTTAAATAGTTTCTAGGTTATTTTATAAGATCCAGAATAATACATTTATTTATTTTGGAAAAGATCTGAAAATTTTGAGGGACAATTTTGGATTAAATTTAAGGATTCAAAGCACTAAAATAGATATGTTAGATAGTTTAGGGCCAAAGGAGCAACCAGAATCTCTCATGAGGCTAACTTGGGGTAGATCGAGAAAGACCAAAACCAAGAACAAGGGCCAGAGGAGCAACCAGAAGTCTCACATAAGAATTAGTTCTTTTTTCGGGTTATTATTTAATTTACTTAGGGCTATGATTGAGAGAAACACATATTATATTCAATATATTCTTAAAGAAACACTTGTGATGTCATAAAGAAAAAAAAAAGGGAAAAAAAATTTGTTCAAGCACGAATCTTGATTTAATCTTTGAATTAAAAGCTTATGAAAATAAATATGATTATGTAAACTCCAATCTCAAGAAATTTATAATCAAATTTAACGTTTCAACAAGAAGAACCTAGCAACATAAAAAATAATCCAATTCAACTTCAAATGAGTCAAAATCAAGCAATTTAGTTGTGATTGAAAATTTTCAAGATATTAATTGAAGGGTTAAACATTTTTTTAACATTACATATAATAAAATCAATAGTTTCAATGAGAGAATCCAATAATTCTAAGATCACTCAATTCCAATTTTATCAAAGAACTTAAATGTTGAAACAATAATTTATGACCAAATAAAATACAAGATTTGTCCGATGAAATGTTTTGGGACTTCCGTCAAATTAATCAAAATTATGGGTTCGTATGTGTTGGTCGGCCTAATCAAGAGGCAACCATGGTCTTATAAAAAGTACACCATAAAATGGTGTAATCTATATAATCTTTAATAGTTATAAAGAATAGATAGAATAAGAAAATAACTATTTAAAAATTTATAAATGTTTTTTTTAGTTCATTTGTAGGCCTTTTACCATGATTCATTGTAATAGAATTAGATGAGATGCACCTAAAAGACAAATAAAACTATTTTATGAGTAAAATTTAAGATTTCAAGATTTGGAATGTTCTTAAAGAAACACATTCTATGTGGGAAAAAACAACAAACACTATTAAAGAAGTGACAAAAGATGTACTTAGAGAATTAAAAGAAAATGATTTTATAAATAAAAATAATTTGTGGTGAAATAATAATGTGCAAGAAAAGATAATATAAGAAGTTGTGTTATATAAATTGATTTAAATGTAAAAAACATACATAATTGGGAGAAATATAAGATGGCTCGTAGAGAGTCTAAGAGAACAATTTGTGACGCTAAAAATTCTGCATTTAGTGATCTTGATATCGTTAGTAAAAATAAAATATTTTATTTTTATCGTCGCATTAGTAAAAAAAAATGAGGAGGCTTTAAATAAAATTAAGAGAGGAAAATCAATAGACCCTGATGATATCACAATTGAAGCATGGAAATATTTAGGAGATTTAGAAATTTCATGGCTTACTAAACATTTTAATATTATTTTAAAAGCTAAAAAGATGCCAGAGAGTGAAGGAAGAGTATTTTGGTCCCCATTTTTAAGAATAAAGAGAATGCACAAGAGTGCACAAATTATAAACTAATTAAGTTGATGTTTTGTACTTCAAAATTATGGGAAAGGGTAATTGAACATAGGTAAGACGTGCTACAAAAATTTCTTGTGATCATTTTGGATTTATGTTGGACAGAACTACTATGAAAGCTATACATTTATTGAGACGTTTGATGGACAAATACTAAGAGAATAAGGAGGATCATCAACATATGATTTTTATTGATTAAGAAGCAGGTTACAATAAGGTTCCAAGAGGAATCCTTTGGAGAGTTCTAGAGAAGAAAGGTGTTGATATAACTTATATTCATGTCATTAAAGATATGTATACTATAGTTATTACTTGTATTCGAACAGGAGGACGATTGACCAGATATTTTCCTATTTCAGTGGGTGTACAACAGTGATCAACTTTAAGCCCATATCTTTCTGCTTTAGTTATGAATGCTCTTATTGGTCACTTACAGGAGGATGTACCTTAGTGTTTGCTCTTTGCTGATCAAATCCTTCTTGTGGATAATACTAGAGAAAGAGTTTGAAAAACTTGAATTATGGAGGTCTATATTGAAGTCTGCAGGTTTTCATTTGAAAAAAACTAAAACTAAATACATGGAATGTAATTTTAGTAATAATAGCTCTAGTGGCAGAATTGTAACCATGGGGATCAAATCATTACAATGTGTGAAAACATTAAATATCTTGGGTCTACTGTTCAAAGTGATGGTGATATAGATGGGGATATTAATACTAGAATTCAAGTTGGTTGGTCGAAGTGGAGGAATGCTTCAGGCCTATTGTGTGATAGAAAAATACCGCTTAAGCTAAAAGAAAAATTTTAGAAGATGGTGGAGACCCACAATACTCTATGGCGCAGAATGTTGGCCTTTAAAAAAGAAGCATAAAACAAAGTTATGTGTTTGCCGAGATGAGAATGCTTAGGTGGATGAGTAGCTTGGCACTTAAAGACAAAATGCAAAATGAATATATTTGTGATACAGCTGGTGTAGCTCCAGTGCCAGACAAAATTAGAGAGAGTCGTCTTAGATGGCTTGGTCACATTAAACATTGACCATCTGATGATTCGGTTAGGAGATTAAATGTCTTAGAATCGACATATGCTAAGAAAGATAGAGGTAGGCCCAAAAAACATGGGCATATTGTATAAAAAAAATGATCTTAATTTATTAGAATTAAATAAAATATGACTCTCTAGGATGCAATGGAGAAAAATAATTTATGTAATCGACCCCACTTAATGTGATGAAAGCTTGTTGTTGTTGTTGTTGGTAAGCTTTTTTACTTCAATTAAACTAGCATTGGAGATTACTCATCTAACATTTGTGGAATGTACAATTTTCAATATTTTGCAACTTTTTTGGGCGACATTGATGCAAGCATCTACATACCAAAAGAAGCTATTTAGCATCTAAAAGTCCCGTGAATTTTTGAAGTTAGGCAAAGCCCCTTATTTGTTTTCTAGTGGGTTTTTGAGTAAAAATATTTTCTTTTATTATATATTTTGTTTTCTAGTGGGTTTTTTTGAGATAGCCATAAATTCTTCCATCTTACAAACAATGAATATCTATGGAAGGTAACACAAACATTTGCATTGTTTGATTTTTGTTTATTTTGGAATATTTATGGTTTTTTTATAGAGGTTGTTTGGTTGCAGGTCAGATTTGATTCAAGCAAAAGTTAGTTCTACTCATAAATTCAAATGTATTAAATCCAATGTGGGTTATATTCTGAAAATTGTTTGGCATACTAGGTGTTAAATCAAGTAAATTATTTGGATGCTTATTTCAAGATATAAGGATTTTATATCTCGTTGCTTATAAGATTAATTAAATCATACTTAATATAACTAAATACTCGAGTAATAATTAATTAGTAATACATTAAGATAAATAAATGATAACTTATATTTTGAAAAATTAAATAAAAAGTATCAAATAGAAAAAAAATTTAATTTAACAAGATTAATCATTAATATTAAATTAATAGCTTGATCAGCATATATTTATTAATTTGTTTGATGAAAATTAATAATTTTAATCAAGAAAATATTTTCTCAATTATATTTTTGTTAAATAATTAAAAATTAGATGAGATTAACATCCTAATAAATTTATAGTTTAAAAAGGTAATTAAATATAATAAATTTTTTATCAAATTAAATCACAAATAATATTAATTTACTTAGATTATAGTCATTTNTTGTTTGATGAAAATTAATAATTTTAATCAAGAAAATATTTTCTCAATTATATTTTTGTTAAATAATTAAAATTAGATGAGATTAACATCCTAATAAATTTATAGTTTAAAAAGGTAATTAAATATAATACATTTTTTATCAAATTAAATCACAAATAATATTAATTTACTTAGATTATAGTCATTTTAATTTTATAAGATTACTCATAAATATTAATTTATTTTTAAAATTAATATAATATCAGAGATATTAAAACCCCGTCTCTCCCAAATTCAAGAAACCATCGACGAGAAACAAGGAAGGAATCTAGGGATACAGCGGGTGTGAAGAAGGGANATAGTCATTTTAATTTTATAAGATTACTCATAAATTTTAATTTAATTTTAAAATTAATATAATATCAGAGATATTAAAACCTCATCTCTCCCAAATTCAAGAAACCATCGACGAGAAACAAGGCAGGAAGTCTCAACTGGTGCTCGCTGGAGAAGGTATCTAGGGATACAGCGGGTGTGAAGAAGGGAGTTGGTGAATCTTTCGGCTTTGTTGAATCTGGCCAATTTCAGGATTTAATAAATCCAGAATACAGCGGGTGTGAAGAAGGGAGTTGGTGAATCTTTCGGCTTTGTTGAATCTGGCCAATTTCAGGATTTAATAAATCCAGAATTTGAGGAGAAACTGAAAACATATGGGATTTAAATTTCTGTAGGATATATGATGATATTTCTGACCGCTAAGCAATAGTTATGGCAAATACCGCCTAAATCGTGGTNCCGTTAAGCAATAGTTATGGCAAATACCGCCTAAATCGTAAGTTAAAATCTTTGCTAGTAAACAGCCCATAATGTTTTGCTTTCAAAATACAATAAAATCAACAAATCATTACGGATTCACGTACTCGCCACCAAATAATTTTTAGTATTAAAAATCAAATAAGGGAAATAGGAAAGTTAAAAAAGCTACATGAGACAGAATAAACCCAAGTTTCAAAGCGAAGAATCAAAATCTAAGACCTGGGATCAGAATCATCACCAAGAACCCAAGAATCATTCCATTAGAGATTCTTTTTATAGACTCACAGAAAAGAAGTAGCAAGTAAAAAGGCAAGGAAACAGAACCGTACCTACAAAATCGGTCGCCGACGAGTAGAACAGCTTTCCCTGAAAGCTGTGCAGCTGTGTTACGAATCTCCACAGGAAGCGAAGAAGAGGGAAAGACAGAGGCTGGAGCAAAAAGATATGAGATGAAGGAAACCGAAAAGCCCAACCTAATTAGGGAGCGGAATGGCCTAACCTCTTTATTTGGTATTTGAACCGCCTTTCCTCGGTCATAATTGTGTTCCAGCAGCCAGCCCGACAATATTATTTTAAATTTGTGGATTTACGAACATACCACGCAATTCATGAATTTACATATCTAACACCTAAACTTCTAATTTTACGGCCAAGCCACTTTATTGCATCACTTACATTCTTAACGCTCAAGGGCCGTTAATTTAGCTCGAAGTATATAATTTAAATTTTGATTCTGCTTGAGATCAGAATGAGATAAGCGGGTCGAGTAATGAGTTAAAATTTTAGATCGAAATTTTTTTTCGAATTGATTTTAGGCCAACCCCAGCTCTGCTAGATATCATATCTTTAATAGTTTACGGTTGTGAATTGAGCAAATTTAGCTAGAAGATCATTAATCGCTTGGAAATTGATTCAAATTTAAGCTTGAATCGAGATCAGATTGAAACAAACGAGTCGAGCTATGAGCTAAATTTTGAATTGAATTTTTTCGAGCTCATTTTAAGCCAATCCCAACTCGGCTCGAAATCGGATCCTTAAATGTCTTTAAGTGTAAACCCCTCCCACCTAAAATATTTGTTATTTAGCTTGTGATTGTCAGTTTGCCTACTGTCGTGGAGGTGTTTTTTAGTTTGCGTCTTCTGCTTTTAGTAGCACTAGAAAAATGATTAGAAGGTGGCTAAATGAGTTTAACTTCATGCCCTTTTTTTTGTTTTTATTCTTACTTCAATATTCTATAGTAGTAGGTTTTTGNCTTAAATGTCTTTAAGTGTAAACCCCTCCCACCTAAAATATTTGTTATTTAGCTTGTGATTGTCAGTTTGCCCACTGTCGTGGAGGTGTTTTTTACTTTTTCGTCTTCTGCTTTTAGTAGCACTAGAAAAATGATTAGAAGGTGGCTAAAATGAGTTTAACTTCATGCCTTTTTTTTTGTTTTTATTCTTACTTCAATATTCTATAGTAGTAGGTTTTTCTATTAAAGGCATAAACAATCATTGTATTAAGATCATTAACTTAAAATTTCAGAAGCAATTCCTTTATTGTTCTCCCAAGCAATTCTTGTAATGATGGATGTCCGAATCAATTTTGTTATATGTTTCATCTACACAGTATTTTTTGTAATGATGGACTAATATGCTATTTGTTTTGTTAAGTAGGAGAGGGTCAATTAGTTTGTATTCCGAATGAAAAACTGTGACTTGCTTGCACCTGTGAGCATCAGGAAAAGAAGCAAGAAAGAAGAAAACCTGAGAGCAGCAGGGAAAATGCATGTGCAAGAATCGAGGATGCTGGCTTGGGTGTCTGATTTGATGAGTCAGTTATCAAAAATATTTAAAAAATTTACATACTGTTAAATTCAAATTTGTCATGTGAGGCATGCCCAATGATCAGAGCGGTAAAAACATTGATGTAAAAGAAAAGAGAGATAGAGAGGGAAAAAGAAATGAAAAAACACACACATACTTGCTTCTTAGAGGAAATGTGGCTTTCCTAGATTCTGTGACTCATTTTATATATTGTAACTGGGGGTTACAAGAGAGAATGAGAGAGAGATCTTCCTACAAAGAAGGTTTAGAGAGAAGGGCCTAGAGAGGTCAAAGCCTAGAGAGGTAAGAATCATTAATACATGTTATAGACCCCCCATATTTATAGAAGATATAGGGCCAAAGGTAGAAAATCACATGTATGCTCATGCTTTAATAGGGGTTTAAGAACATTATTGTCCTTTCTTGTATATTTTCATATTTATAACTATTGTTTGGCATCTATTAATATGCCTGGACCATCTGGTCGGCAGTTCTTCGAATCAGTTGACTGAACTTGTGTCGGTCGAATGTTTTTCCAAGATGTAAGTTGACATTGGTTCTGGAAAGTCGGTTGGCTTTAAGAGTGGTAGCCCATAGGCACTAATGTGGTCGACCGACTTGCTTGTTCCTTATTGTTCTTTGAGGAAGTTGTTGAGAGAGCCTCACATTGATACTTGTGTGGTTGCTGGGGGTGTTAGATTTTTGTTTGATTGTTTGGAGTGAATCTTTGTTCTAGGTCAGCCTATGTGGCCCTTTGATCATCAGATTGGCTATTCGTCGATCAACAGTACTTCGATTGTCTGCTAGCCCTTTGGTCTACTAGTTGTCGGTCGGTCAATTGTTCTTTTGTCAAACAATTTTATGAGTACTTGTAGCTTCTCATTATAGAGATATTCCTTAATTTATCTCTTTTAACCTAGACCATCAGATTGTTTGACGGACTCGTTCATAACATTTTTTGGTGTATATTTTAAGTTACATAATTTTCTTGCTCCTTAATAGAGACAGTTACAATAAGGATAAAGAATTCTTTAATGCTATAAATCAAATCTTAATAGTCATAATTTAATGTTATATTTAAACTCTCTATATTTTTATGTGCACATGACCGATAAATATAGGTCGTAGGGAGCAGTTCTCATCATCTCAAGTTTATTCCTCCTTGCATTTGATCAATTTTTTTAATTTTCTTATGGAGAAAGGATCTGATTCAAAGCTAAAACCCGCCGACCGAGATAAGATGTTGGATACCCTTGGAATAAGACAGCATCGACTTAAAGGTGAGCCGAAGAAGAAGAAGTTAGTTAAGAAGCTAAAACCCATTGAGCGAGTGGAGGTAGAAGAGTCTCTTGACTCATTCTGAGAGACTTCGGAGAATGTATAACCGAGCTCTGAGAGGTTGGGTGGCTCAGTGGTTAGTTTGTCAACAAAAGACTTTAGTTGAAGTTTGGGTTCAATTGAGAATTGTGAGTGTTTCCCCACAAACTGGTATACAAGGAGTCAGTGAAGTGATCATTCGATTGGTGAGAAGGGGTAGGGTGTTGAATTCTTGTCATTTAATGTGGGCGGAGCTACCTGGTCCGAGATGAATTAGATTTTGGGTACATGATTTCCTTCATTTTCTTCAACTTGAGTATTTATTCTTTAATCATCGTTTATTATTTCTTGTATAAAAGGACACTCGAATTAGGAGTTTGTCTATTGTTGGTGATTGGTGAAATCCAACCTTGTTGGTGGACCTTGTGCCCCAAGCACCAACTGGTAGCAAAGAGAACATGGTTAATCGCCCAAATGATTCTGTGGAGACCCAAGGGGAAACATTTGAGTTATGTTAGATGTACCCCTGGATGAGGTGGAACCTACTCTGACTCAACAAGATGATGATCTTCTTGTAGTGCTAGAGAAAATGCGGGGCGAAGCCATTAATCTTCATCAAGAAGTTATTGAACTCCATGATGATGCTTTTGTGTTGTGGGCATATTATGAGGCCGACCGAGTGAACCAGCTAAAGCTCGGTGGTCAAATGTTGCATAGGAGATTGGTTAGGAATGTTTTTGTTCTGATGGATGTGGTCGAGGTACAATGATAGGAGACGTGGCTCGATGGTCCTATAGATGTGGCTCAGTGGTCAAACGTTTCACTAGTTTTGCCGATACATTTTTTATTGAGCAGTGTTTACTGAGTATTATAGTCCTATTAGAGCATATCGATATTATTATGCAAATGATTAACAAGATCATGTAACTCCCACTAAAAAATAACTGATTTCTATGAAAGAATATCAAGATGCTATGAAATAATGACAATTAGAGTAGTGGGCCTGGGTTGAGAAGCAGTAGATCTAGAGGAGCTTTCACCCCTTTCAAAAGAAGTGATGTTATAACTCGCAATATTTTTTTTTGAGATAGGCTTAAGTGGATGTAGTTGGTCTTCCCAAATCTAAAAACTAACTCCATTCTTCTAACATATAGCAAAAAATCACAGACGGATGTCTAAGTTCGATCATAGTTCCACCAGTAAATATAATATAGATCAAATTGTTGATTACACTACATACATCTATAGACTTTTTCTTCTGTATAAAAGAATTCAAAATAGCTCTACCTCTCATAACCTCACTTAGATTAGTGGAAGATAGAAGTTTGGACAAAAGAAAATAGTGCCAAAATTTGGACTCAACATACATGGTAAAAGAAGAAAATTATTCTTCTTATAATCATATACCCATCAAGCACGACCATCTATAAGAAATATTATGTTTCATCAAGGTCATCATCAAAAGGAATAAATCCTAAGTACACTTCTTCAGGAAATAACAAAAAAATCAAGAAGTAAGTTAATTTTTGGTGGGCTAAAATCTACCCGCTTTCCTCTCACAAACACCTTCTCCCTGTTATGCTCTTTAAGATTAGCATAGAATTCTCTCACAATCGGAATCACTGTAACCCCAGTTTCATAACAAAACTTTTCCAAATTTCTCTTTACAAATACCTCGTATATCTTAGCTTTTGGCTGCCTAAATTACTTCTTAGGAATANTTATGCTCTTTAAGATTAGCATAGAATTCTCTCACAATCGGAATCACTGTAACCCCAGTTTCATAACAAAACCTTTCCAAATTTCTCTTTACAAATACCTCGTATATCTTAGCTTTTGACTGCCTAAATTACTTCTTAGGAATGAATTAATTTGACACCAAAAAATCTGATAGAAATGAAAAAGTGAAGAGAAAAGAGAAGATGATCTCACCTACAAACTAGGAAACTCGAGTCCTCTTTCTTCTTCTCCCTCTCCTTCTCCTTCTTTTTCTTTTCCTTCTACTTCTATGCTTCCCATTTTTGTCCTGCTTCATCCAAAACTCTATTTGAATTTTAGGCTAAGGCAGGGGGGGTGTTATCGTATGAATGAGAGGAACTAGAGAAATATCACACTTAATAAAGGGCTTGGTGCCCAAACACTCCGCGCCTAAAGTAAAGGGCTGGTCCACGTTGAAAGCCATAGCGCATTCGTTTTCTTTCTGGGGTACATTTCCCAGTGTTGGCTACCGGGGCTTCCCAGGCTCATTATCTATTCGTCCGACAAATCATTTTTTATGCATGAGGTAGCAGAAAAAAAATTACGTGCTGAAAGGGTTGCACCTATGCGCNTACATTTCCCAGTGTTGGCTACCGGGGCTTCCCAGGCTCATTATCTATTCGTCCGACAAATCATTTTTTATGTATGAGGTAGCAGAAAAAAAATTACGTGCTGAAAGGGTTGCACCTATGCGTTGAACGTGCAGAGCCTATGCACAAAGACAAATTAGAAAAATAGGTGAGGGATAGTGCATAGGCCCCAGGGCTTGACTTATAAGTGCCAATGTATTCGGTAGACAATGTATAGGTGTTAATGCTCAGGTTGGCAGTTCACAGATGCTCCAAAGTAGCATGAGGGTGCTCACTCCAGATCATGTATGCCCAATTTTTCACCCTACCACATTTGCAAGTAAGGATGACCTCGAAAGAGGGAATTGACAAGGACAGACGCTAAGAAGGCAATTAAGTCTGAACAAAAAGGGACACGAATGGTCGATGAGCTCGTCACAAATATCAAGCATGCCATCAATGACCTTCATAATATCCTCTAATGCAGAGATTAATGAGCTTTTCTCCTTAAAATTTTTTCATGGCTTTATGGGTTGAGATAGAGAAGAGTGTTTCCTTAGTTTTATAAATGAGGTGAACCACGTTTAGATGTAAAACAATATTTACACTTAGGAGCAGAGGTAGAAACATAACTTAAGGAGAGTGCTNAAAATTTTTTCATGGCTTTATGGGTTGAGATAGAGAAGAGTGTTTCCTTAGTTTTATAAATGAGGTGAACCATGTTTAGATGTAAAACAATATTTACACTTAGGAGCAGAGGTAGAAACATAACTTAAGGAGAGTACCGGTGTTGACCTCACTTTTGGTTGAGGTCTAGAAACTTCTTTAGTAACCTAGGTCTAGCCATAGGACTTTCCTATTGACTAGTCTTAGAAAATTAGAAAAGGTACCCCCACCATTAGAAATTCAAAGCCTTTCTCTTTACTCAACTTGAAGTTTCACATATTGATCTTAACTTCTAGCATTTAGTAGGTAAGATCATTGTGAGAGGATTCAAGAG
>JXCR01145569.1:218409-245258 GCA_002079205.1 Phalaenopsis hybrid cultivar | reverse complement strand
ATATATATATATATATCCTACCATACTAAAAACTTTCACCCTATGTGTTTGCACGAAAACAACATCTGTAACAATAATGTAAAACTAATAAAATTTTTTAGTATGGTAGGATCAAGATCTCCATAAAAAAACTTTTATGCTAAATTATGGATTAGAATTATTAGAATTTTAAAACACTCTCAATTAAAGTCATGATCAGGATATCAAGTATATCAAAGGTAATATATTAATTAGTATGATTTTTAGTATTTCAAATTACCTAAAAAGAAATGATCAATGAGAAAGTGCATAATCCTATGTTGGATTATATGTTTTGATGTGGTCATCTTATTTAATTTTATATTAAAGTTGATTAAGCTATTGGAAAGTAGGACTTAGTATTTTACAATGATGGTGACTACACCTTTGAAAAATTTCATGGAGAGAATGAAATGATACTAGTCTCAATTTTTGACCCAAAATAGGAATTTAACTTAGCACTAAAAGTAACATCTTTTACCAAAATCAATGCGATTGAATGGGATAAGGCTTATAAATTAAAACATCATAAGAGACATATAAATCTCAATATTTGATATTAGCTTCACTATCCCATTTGGAAGAGACAAACAACTAAACCCACATAAATATTTTGAAATTCATGACACCAAAATATTTATATAAATGCCAGATAAAGCTATTTATTTTTAAGAAGTAAGACCAACCCTTATCATCCCTTTAGAATTCAACTATCCTCTTACTATTATTGGATAGTGAGGCCTTCGAGTTCATTATTTTTGGTTTTTTTTCATTAACACCTCAGAAGCCAATGCATAATTGGTATCTGACATTTGTTTGCTTAATATTGAACACAAGACATTCTGCTTGGCCACTTATACCATCTCAGTTTAGGCTGACGCCTAGTAAAAAAAAAATCTCCAAAACAAGTATGATGTTCATTTTGAATACTTACAAATTTTAGAGTTCAATGTACTAGAGAAATATAACACCAAGTTTTTTGCTTAAAACTCAAGCATTTATGTGAGTGGTAGGTGTCAAGATTACAAAATATAGAACATAATAAATTTACAAAAATCAATCTACTATCTTGCTCTTTATTTTATAACTCAAAAGGAAGTAATAACAACGTTTATGCTTAATAGCCAACATAACATCGTAAGTCCCCATTTATTGAACATGATGTCTATTACACCTATAATTCCAATATTAGACTTAACATCTTTCACTAAGTAGCCATATATCTTATAACTCATGAGAGAGAAAGTCACTCATTACTTTCCATCGTATTAATCGATTTCATCGACTCATGCACCTCAACCGAGTAGGTTGAACTCATTAGCTCTTTCGATCAATAATTCATACAATCTACTTCGACATCTACCTTGAATCATGAACAATTTGCAATGACATACCATCCAACTTGTTAACTCCTCCCTATCAACAAATTATATGATGCATGTTCGGACATAAACACTTCTTGCTTCTAATCATTTAATGCCTCAACCATTCTTCCAATGACTTCCATGTCATTCTTTCATTAAACTCACCATCTCACAACAAACACCTTAGAATCTTTTCATGAAATCTTCTAAAAGTTCAAAAGATCAGTAACTACTTTTCATATCAGAAATTGTGGGTTCATTTTCATTAAATTAAGCCAATTTCTTATTCAAGAGTCCAAGGGGACTCGAAGAAAAAATACATTGAAAGAAAGAAATATACAAATAGTTTCTTTTATTATTCTTCCCTCACATGTTAGCACTAAAGAAAAAAGAGTGTGGCCGACTTCATTTTTATTACACATAATCTTCCCTCATTATAAACCGTGAGAATATGCTATAAAGTTGAGCCACATAAATTTCTTACATATTCTTCTCATTCTCTTTAAATTAAAGATGCCGATGTTAGCAGCAAAGCTATGCTCACCAAAGTTAAGCTAGCAATATCCTTTTTGGTTGCAATATTTTCCCATGCCTTAGGAAGTACTTTGAGCCGAAGGCTCTTACTCTTAAGTTCTAGGCGCTACCTCACAATTGATGAACATTTGTGGCATTCTTATCCACCTTGCTATATTAGTATTTTTATGGCTTGGGAAACCTTTGTTTGGATTAGCTTATGTTAAAATCTTAAACTAGAAAACTATCAATTATACATGTAAAATGTGTTGATGGCAGAGATTCTTCAATTTAATAGCTAACCACAGAAGTTAACTTTGAACTTCATTTGTCCAATAACCATCGTCTAAAATAATCATTTATAAGATAATGATCCCTCCAATTATAATCAGAGATATTTATTTAAGAATAATACTATTTTATAAACAAATAACTTTCTTATCTCAAATTATTGGTGATTTCTATATGTATATATATGCATGATACGAAGCCGAAATAGCAGTCCGACAGCATAGATAAGATCAAGGAGAGATTTACGTAATAGATAGACATTGGCTCCATGGCATCCTCCAGCTTTCTTAGTTTATTACAAAAAGTATCAATTGGCATTTTTATATCCTATCTCCGTCCATGAGCAGCAATTGGGCAGATATTTCCTTAACCACGTGATATTGTATTCCAAGACACTTGTAGGCAAGGCACCTTCATGAGTTGCTGAGATGGCTGGGTGTGGATCTTATCAACTAGTTTAACAATGTAAGAAAATTATTTCAAAAAACTAGACTTTTTTTTTTGTTGGGAATTTGAGGGTAGTGCCCAATTGTATTAGCTCTGAAATAAAGTGCATAAAATAGTGAATTGTATAGTTTTAATACAAGGTCAAATAAACTTCTTTGTATTTTTCTGTTTAATTGACTTTATTATTGGGGCAATTTAACAAAAGACATAATTGTAGAAGTTATAGCTGAATTGAACTGAAATGGTCAAATGCAAGTTGTTTTCCAATAGCCATCATTCAAAACAAAACAAAAAAGGTTAAGTGAGAATATGCTAATTGAATTTTAGTGGATTTGTTGCATGCTAGAAAATTTACATCACTAAAATTAGAATATTACATTTTACTTTGACGCAAAAGTTTATCACCATTTGGATAAAGAAGAAAAATATGGACGACGCTATAATTTTTCTGTAGAAATTTCAGGAAGGCGAAAAAACAAGAGGGCGAGCACTAATTAAAGGATATAATATATTAGTTGAAATCACAAATGTTAATGGAGCTAGGCCTTTGTACAGTCATTTTTTTCGTGGTAACCGATATGGATGCCTTTGTCCTCTGTTTGACTTGAGTACCTATGGACTTGGCTATTTTATTTCCTGTAGTTCGATTAATTTTTGGGCTTGCTAGTTCTTGGTCGGTTTGGATATTATCTGAATTGATCTGAGAGGTTCCGGAGAAAATCTGAGTCATTGTCAACAAGGAGTTTGGTGGTTCAGGGGTAAGTCTGTCGACTAAGACTCCCTTCGCGGTCTCAAATTGACCAACTAATTGGGTCGCTCAAGAAACTATTAGTCCCTCTCAATCAATCGGGGTACAAGGATCTATTAGTGGTCAATAACCAGTCAGGATGAAAGGAGTCACTGGTCCCACCACTGAATGAGTGTGGAGTCTTTGTCACTTGGTCCAAAACTGAGAGGATTCTAGATATGAATGATTTTTTTGTTTTATGATCTTTACATTTTTTTATCACTTTGTTTTTTGAAGCTGACGAGAATGCACATATCAAGGTGTATCCTTTCATTGGTATTGGCCTGAGTTCCACTGCAGCATCAGCTCTCACACATAAGGTTTTAGATGAAAGTGAGGAGGATGTGGTCAACTGCTGACTGACCCTGTTGAGATCCACAAGGAAGTAACTGAAGAATGTAGATGTCTGCAAGGATGCTAACATTTTGCTTAGATGAAGTGGAGATTACTCTAGCTCTGATGGCTGAGGCTCGGCGAGAGGAGGATGTACATGAGATGCTGGTCTGCTTGGAAGACGTTTAGGAAAGAAATACAACTCTCCATCGGGAGATATCTAAAATCTGGAAGGATTCCTTTATTCAGTGGGCCCATTCTTAGACGGACGACCGTAAGAATCAGTTCAAGCTCAGCTGGTAGATCAATATAATATAGAAGGTTTCTTAGGAAGGGTCTTATCTCGACTTAGGTAAACAAAGGCCAGTTTGTAAAATATATGATGTCAAACTAGAGAATTGGTGTAAATTTATTATTTTTGAAATAAAAAAAATTATTTTATTTTTCTCAATCATTGTGTTGATGTGATGTTACTTCCTGAAACTTTTGTGCGACGGTTCCTCTTCCATTGTGCTCTTTCAATTTGGGTTGAATGTTTTCTTTTGCAATTATGTTGTGTTTTTCTTTGCCTTTATCTCTCTTTTTCCTCTGTTTGTTGTGCTTTTTTTCCCTCTCATTTTCAGATGGCTCTGAAACCTAGTCCACAAAGCTTCAACTTAGTAGTGGCGGCCGAGCAAACAGTTCGATCTTCTTTAGAAGTGGTGTCAATGGAGGAAGCTTTCATCTTCAATTTGACCATAAAGCTTTTTACCGCCCACCAGTATGAGAGGCAACTTATTATTTTGGAGACGACTTAGTGATTAACAAGGATAGGCTGAAGTATGGTTTGAGACTGCCCCTCAGTAAGGAGCTTCGGTCATCTTTTAACCGGTACAACGTCATTCTAACTCAAATAATGTCAAGCTCTATCATGAAGATTATGACGTATGTGATCTTTTGCAAGCACAAAGGGTTTCCCTGGTCGGCTTATTCTTTTAGCCACATGTTTTTATTTCGAGTAGAAGTCAATGGTTACATTAAATTTGGTACAATCAGTCAATTCTAATACTCATGTTTAGAAAACAAAACGAAGGATTAGAAACTGAAATTATTTCTTTGCTCATCCTCCATAAGTTGGGGAATCAAGATTGTCCCAATCAAAAATGTTTTTAAGAAGAAGAAGGGGAAATACAACTCTCACATTAAAGGTGTTCGGATTGATGGATAAATCCTATCGGCCCCTCAATGTATCAACCCAGTGACGATCAATAAGATCCTCTTTTCACAAAATTTTGATTAGATAACAGGTGAGTTATGAGCCACATCTGATGCTAAGTAAGCAGAATAAGAGGAGGTAGTTGCTGCTTGAATCGTCAGAAGAATGAAAAAGCTGAGGCTTAGGCAAAGCCGGTTCCTTCTAAGAAAGTTGTGGAGAATAAAGAGAAGTCAAATGTGGCTTATGAAGATGGAATAAGTGCTAAAGGTTCAGTCTTTATTTTTTGTCTCTTACAATAAAGTGTTGATCTAGAAAGTGTACACTAGTGAATTGACTATTATAGAGAGATGACCTTCAGATATCACTAACACCAGTCTATTGGGTCCAGATCCTTTAGGCATGCATCTACAAGAGCTTGAAGAGTCGTTTGATGCTAGGAAAAGAGTGAAGATGAGGAAGGAAATTCGATGGAAAGGGTGAAGATGGGGCCGGCTTCTCCTCATCATGATACTACAACATTCATAGGTTTGTCTGCTTGAAGTGAAGCTAGTCATCCTTCTTCTAGTGCCTAGACTAAGCCAAAAATTGACCTTGAGACAGTGTCTTTGAAGAAAGAAGTACACTACAGAGAAAGGAAGAAGCTTGCCTTTGGAACGACTCCCTCACTTGGAAAAAATTATTGCATGCAGACATCCGACCCAAATATGCATCCAGTGTCCAATTAAAAATAGACACGTATTAGGGTGGGTCCCACTCTTTTAAGAAACAACAAAAATTATGTATTTCGGTGGGACCCACATTTCTAAGTGGCCAATTTTAATTGGACACCAGACGCAAATTTGTGTTTAGTGTCTGGGCAATAATCTATCCTCGCCTGGTCTCTCATTTTAGAAGAAGAGAAAGGGTTCTTCGTTCACATGGGTTCTTTCTTGAAGAGATGGACAAATGTATGAACCAGCTTTAATGAGCGGTATGTCATGATCAACAGGGAGGCATACTGATTCATTGGCTTTCCATTGGTAGAGGATTATATTCCCACCTTCATGGAGATTATTTGGGCTTGGTCTTTTTCCAAGCCTCCAAGGCTCTCAATCTTCTGTAGCTTTGTCGAAAGACAAACCACTATTATATTAAGCTTGGGAGGCTTCCTACCTCCAATTGATGGCTCTTGATTGAGTGGAGTAGAAGTGGGTTGGTATAATAGAGATGACAAGGACATGGGCTTTATTGGTAAAGAAATCAGAAAAGCAAGCGATTGTAGCAAAATGAAGGAGGCATAGAGCAAAGGATGAGATTTTCTATCTATCGAAGCTTCTGTTAATCGACCATTAGAAAAACCAAATGCTGGGAGAAAAGATGGACTATGAAGAGCAAGAAAGAATTTTTTGAGATCCTCACTTCTCATCTACAATAGCAAGAAGTTTTGAATGAGCAACTTCAAGTCAGTAACATCACAGTGATAGATTGATTTATCAAGTAGTTACTTAAGGATCACAAATATGGAAATTTGGAGGAGTTTGCCACATTTTACACTATTTCTAAGGGATCAGTGAGAGAAGACTCAGACACTAAAGGTGGTGGAGGATATTCTACTCTTAACTTTGATTGGCCTCGTGTGGCTTAGGAAATTTTTTTTGACTGAAGTTTTTGTGAAGAAGATTTTTGTAAAATAACATTTAGTAAAGAAAACCTCTCATAAAGTTTTTTTTATTTGGAAATGAATGAAAGTTTCAATTATTTTTTGTTTATCTTTGCTTCCTTTGTATTTACCTTTATCTCATTTTTGCTTGTGGTAATTTATGTTGGCCATGTTCAGTGTCTCAGCCCTTAAGAGGGACCATCATCCATTTTTGACTTGTATCGATCGCTTGTCACAAGTCTTACACCTTTAATTTGCTCGGCTAAGTAGGACCCTCGATCGGCCCCCACCTTGTTCCATGTGTGGATCTTATCACTACCTTCATGAGGGTAACTGCTGAGATTTGTAGCCAAGATGATTTGCACACCACTCAACGCGAATCTTGTTGCTGATACGTGGGGAACCATCTCTGGGGCTAGACTTGTGTTAACCTAGAAGATGGTGTTTTTGATGCTTGGTGTTGAGGGTCGACTTTGGTGTTAGGACATCAATCGGTCGTCAGTGACATTATTGTCTGTATTGTTACGCAGGTGAGTTCCCCTAATGATAGTTGGTTATCAAAGCACATGAACTCCTTGATTTCATCGAGTCTTGATTAGACCTAGGAAGACATTATAAAAGTTCATGTGTTTTTTTTATAAAAGAAGATATATAATGTTTTAGATGATAATGCCTTTCCAATGTCAAGATAGGTGTGGCCACTCGGTGTCGACTGAGTGTTGTCATGGTTCCATCAATCCCCAGGGGAGTTATCCGACTGTCGAGAGCTAAGTGTCCGTTTCAAGGGTTTGGTTTCACTGTTAAGCCAAACCCTCTCAGTGGATGATAGAAACACAGCTTTTAGGCTCCTAGACCTACTACTGCACAAACTCCTTGGTGCACTCCATGATAGGAGTGCCTTTGCAGTAGGTTTCTGCTCATTGTTGTCATCTTTTAGGATGTTAAATCCAAATTTTTCCTAGGGATACACCCAAGGAATAGAGCAGTAGAAACCATGAAGGAGAAGCAAAGAGAAAGAAGAAGAAGGAGGAAATGCCCACTCCTCTGGGGAAAACTAGGGTATTCCCAGGCTTTTTTGACCTACTTAATAGATTGAATAAATTTGATACACGAAGAAAGAGAGAGAGCTTCACGAAAGAAGAAAGGGTAAAAGAACAGAGCTAATAGTTTTTATTATATAATATGGTACCCCTATTTATAGAAAATAGAGGGACAAAATGCAAAATTACATATTCTCCTTCTGCTTTAAAGGTGTTGTATAGGGTATTCTAGCCTTTTGCAAGTTTGGGCCCACCACTCAACAGGTCTTTGGGTCGTTCAACTGAGGTAGATTTGGTCGGCTCTTGGTCGAGGTGTCAGTTAGCTTTTTGAATTGGATGCCAGTCGATCTTTGGGTTGGATGGCTGGTTGGCTCTTTTTCAAGAATGGTTGCTTGGCTTTTCATTGTTGGTCAACTTATCTGACTACTTTTAACGATATTTGAGGGAGCTTCAAGTTGTGTTGGCAAGGTTAGAGTGTTGGAAGAGCTAGGTCTTTGTTTGATCTTTTTCTTCATGGTGACCGATATCGATGCCTTTGTCGCCTATTTGACTTGAGTAATTCTAGACTTGGTTGTTTTATTACTTGTAGTTCGATAAATTTTTTGGCTTGCTGGTTCTCAGTTGGGTTGGCTATCGATCGATCAGATTCATGAGACCTCATGACTTTTTTGCTAGAGGTTTCCTCATCACTCCTTCGATCTTGACTGTTAAATCACATCAAGATTCAAGCTGACACATTTTTGGTGTACAAAACTATAGTAATCAAGAAAGAATATTCAAGAAATTGTAGTCAAACAATTACAATCCACTTGTGGTAGTCATACGATGGCGATCAGACGATGATATTTAGATGACTAAGGTCACTAGTGATCATCCATATTAATGTTTGGGCAAAGCTGAGTTTTAAAAATCATGAAGTTCTATTCAAACTCAAATATGTACCCTTTATATGGAGAATGTGGATATATTTATATTTTTTATATCGACATTTTGATAAATCTAATCAATATTATATAAAACTCCTTTAAAAGGTTCATATCAATTATCAAATAATTTAACATTTATTAGTATTTAAGTGTTCATTGACCTCAAAATCGAGCGATTTTAAGCTCATTACACTTTTTACATAAAGATGCTTAATCATTGTAAGCGTATAAAATTTGAAGATCATTTGATTCTTTTAAGTAATATCTCTAAATTTTCGATCATATATTAGGTGTTAATTCGGTCTCATTTAAAATTTAGAATCAACCACTTTACTAGGTTGGATTTACTCTGTTAAGATATTTAATTTAATTATAAACTTGCCAAAATCAGAACTCTGCTGATCATAAGTTTCACTCTAAAAATTATCATATTTCAAAATGCAACGAGATGTGAACCTAATCAAGTTAATACTTGGGGCATTCACATACACATCATAATCTTTCTATGTTTTTTTTTTATCTCTAACACCTAATTTTATTTTTTACATTTGTAACGCTCAAATTAAGGTGTGTTAGATTTGTAAATGACAGAAATTGTGTGGTATGTATGTAACTCTTCCTTTTCTTTTCTGTTTTTAACGGATCTCAGTGCAATACATAAGAAATTGATCAACATTTAAAGTACAATTTATAACAAAAAAAATACTAACTCCCGTCTCATTTTTCACGAATTCTTTTCCTAGTTACGGCTAAGATACTACAACGCCAGCTCGCTTCTCTACGACTTTTCGTCGCCATCTTTTAATTGATATCCATTCTCATGGATGCCACATATTTCACGTGTCATCACAGCATCTTATCTTCAGGTGAAATTGCACTCATCTCCTTACAGATTTCAAATTGTACTGTTCATCATCGCTTGATGACAAGCCAAATTTGTAGTAAATGGTTCAATTTAACTTCGAAATAAGTAAGCAAGATGAAGTTGATTTGTCCAGTTGCCAGTGAAATTATGGGTAATATTGATTTATTTATAATTATTTTGGAGTGTCATTTTAATAAATTTAGCTAAAATTTTTAAAATTTTTGTTGAGATATCTTTGATCATTGATTATTCATTTAGAAAGTGTATTCTCTTAGACCTTGAGTCCTTTTATGAGATAAGAATTTGGTGATCTTAGTTTAGTTAAATTTTATTGACATAAAAGATTCTCATTTTGGCTATAAGCATATGAGATTTGAAAATTATTTGATCTCTTAATTTGTTAGTGTTATGAAATTTCTAACACTGTATTTAAAGTACTTTATTTGGGCTATTTTGAACTTAGATCAAAGTGCTTTAGGTGTCATTAAGCTAATCTCAATGGAACGGTCAAAAAATTTTGTGGTCTATCAAGAAATAATATTACAAGTCTAAATAAAAACTAACTTAAGATATTTTAAGGCAACATTCAGCCAATTTTGACCTCCTTGCTGTTCAAAGTTGCAAGTTACGTCTAGATCATTTATGTTGAAGTGATTCGACCTCACTTCATATGTCAGATTATTGGCCTTCCATTTCTTGCAAGCTGTTAGCGCTGGAACCCGATAGGAGATCCCGCCTCCGCCTACTCCCGCGCACATGCGAAGTGAAGTCGCAAATCGGCGCGATCCCGATCTCGCTCCCACCTCCTGTTTTGATCGCGAAAGGTCGCGATCGCGACCTTACGGTTTCGCAAACCGTTCCCGCCTTTCTCTGACGCGAAGGGAAACATCTCTTTGCTCCCTCCTATTCGTGATAAAAAGACTTCGGACGGCTCTCCTTAAAGTTTAAGAAGTCACGGTTTTCTTCTTCGGGTTTTCTCAGGATAGAAGGAAGAGAAGTGCAAGAAGTAGTTCCTTGCGGTGAAGGAAGAGAAAAGAAGTAAAAGAAGATTGTTCTTCCTTGGCTTCTTCTTGATAGCTTGTGGCTGAAGAAAAATTGGGATTGTTTCTCTTGTAAGTTTATCTTCTTCGGTGTATCTCGGTATAGAGTTTCTTCAGTGTATCTCGGTGTAGAGAGAGAAGAAAAGAGAGAGAATAAGAGAGAGCAAAGAAGTGAGAGATTCCTCTTGTAAGTTAAGGTGATCGACTGGTGTAAATTCCTCAAGTAGTAAAATCCTTTGCAACTCTGTGGACGTAGGCGATTTGTCGAACCACATAAATCTGTGTATTCTGCTGTGTTACTGTTTTATGGTGTGAATTTTTCTCATTCTATTTTTTGCTTCTTCAAAGATCGTTCTCCTGTTTTATTTCTATATATATACCACAACAACTGGTGTATATCTCACAACAACTGGTATCAAAGCTTTGTTCGGATATGAGGAAGAATGATGGATGCAAATGACGTGAAGGTTTTAGGGATCGAGAAGTTTGATGACACAAATTTTGGTTACTAGAGGATGCGGATAGAGGACTACCTCTATAGGAAGAAATTTCACCTTCCGTTATTAGGGAAAGACATGAAAAGATGGATGAGGTTGAATAAAATTTGTTGAATCGAAAAGTTCTAAGGGTTATTCGATTGACCATATCGAGGTCCGTTGCACACAATATCGTCAAGGAAAGGACGACTTTAGATCTCATGGGAGCCTTATCAGGTATGTATGAAAAGTCATCAGCGAATAACAATGTGCACTTGATGAAGAAGCAATTCAATTTGAAGATACCAGAAGATGTTTCTATTGCTCAACACCTAAATGATTTCTATACTATCACAAATCAATTGTTGTCTGTTGAAATTAATTTTGATGATGGGATACGTGTGTTGATGTTGTTTGCATCGTTGTCAAATAGTTGAGAAGCCGTGAGGATGACAGTTAGCGGTTCTGCAGGTAAATCTAAACTGAAATGTGATAATATTCATGATTTGATTTTGGCTGAGGAAGTTCACAGGAAAGATTCTGGCAAGAACTCAGGTATGAGTTCAACACTGAATGTTGATTTCATAAGGAGATGACATGACAAGAACTCAAATAAGGGAGATCAAAATCAAAGTCTGGTCAGCAGACAAGTTGCTGAAATTGTAGCAAGGTTGGCCACATAAAGAGGAACTGCAGGAATCCCAAGAAGATGGAGAATGATAACGCAAATGTGATATCTGAAGAAGTACATGATGCACTATTGTTGACAGTTCATAGTTCTATTGATGATGAAAGCGAAGAGGAGAGTGGGTCTGGGGCACCCATTCCTATTGTTCCACAAACAGATGATGGAGAACCAAAGAACAATGAAGAAATCTTGCAAGATGAAAGTTCGAGCAAGTGGGAACTGACGAAACTTTCACCAAGCAAGAATGCATTATACAACAAGTGGGTGTACCAGGTGAAGACTGAGCATGATGACAGTAAGAGGTACAAGGCTAGACTTGTTGAAAAAGGCTTTCAGCAGAGGCATGATATTACCCATGTAGTGGGAGTTGTATGCAGAGACAAGAGTAATCCAGGAAATAGCTTGGAGGTGCAAGATTATTTAGGCCCTGCTTATATGTTGACTGAGGGTGTTACTCTTAAGAAACTGAAGTTGTGCACAACTTCAGTTGGTTTTCTGGAGTGAAGACGGGGCTTTGAGTTGCAGAGGTGGAAGATTCATGATGGAGGATTCAAGGTGGAGGATTCATGTTTGAAGAAAAGGGCGATACTGCTAGTGGAGGATATCAGTTTGACGAAGAAGACGTTGTAACATGTGTATCATTCTCCAAGTGGGAGGTTATTAGTGTTGGAGCCCGACAAAAGATCCCGCCTTTGCGTACTCCCAGGCAAATGCGAAGTGAAGTCACAAATCGGCGCAATCCCGATCCCGCTCCCGCCTCCCTGTTTTGATCGCGAAAGGTCGCGGACCATTCCTGCCTTTCTCTGACGCGAAGCGAAGTATCTCTTTGCTCCCTTCTATTCGTGATAAAAAGACTTTGGATGGCTTTCCTTGAAGTTTAAGAAGTCACGGTTTTCTTCTTCAGGCTTCCTCGGCATAGAAGGAAGAGAAGTGCAAGAAGTAGTTCCTAGCGGTGACGGAAGAAGAAAGAAGAAGAAGAAGATTGTTCTCCCTTGGCTTTTTGTTGGTGGCTTGTGACTGAAGAGAAATTGGGTTTATTTCCTTTGTAAGTTTATCTTCTTCAGTGTATCTCTGTGTAGAGTTTCTTTGGTGTATCTCGGTGTAGAGAGAGATACCTCTTGTAAGTCGAGGTGATCGACTGATTTAAATTCCTCAAGTAGTAAAATCATCTGCAACTTCGTGGACATAGGCAATTTGTCGAACCACGCAAATCTGTGTGTTCCGCTGTGTTACTGCTTTCTGATGTGAATTTTTCTCGTTCTATTTTTCGCTTCTTCAAAGATCATTCTCCTGTTTTATTTCTATATATATACCATAACAACTAGTGTATATCTTGCAACAACAAGCTAGCTTCTTCTTGAGCACTTTGCCCTCTAGCCTCTTCGCACCCTTAAGCCCCTTCTTTTCTTCAGGTCACTTCCCTCATTCGAACTTCTTCTTCACCTCGGGACAAGGCCACGACACCAACATTCAAAAAGTCCTCCTGATCATTTTCGCACTATGGGCATCATTCGAATGCTTCTGTGCACTCGTCATGGAAATATTTTTAAAACTGACTGACTCAGGCGCACAGACACAAAAGCCAATATGAATGATGAAGAATTCAGTCGCACCATATTTATATAAATCATGGACATAAAAATCTAATTAGTGTAATTAATAAAGCTCTTATTAGGAAAGAATAAATTTACTTTTGCATTTAATTTCTCATTCTTTTTTTAGTTTTCATTTTCAAGAAATAAGTTAATCGGAGAACTAATATATATATATATACACACACACACACACACACACACACACACACACACACACACACACACACACACACACATACCTTCATGAATCTCGAGGAGATCTAACGGACTAATGGATAAAGTCGTGACTCAGGAGGACCCACTGGCAGAAGACCAAAGTGCCACAAAAAAAAGAAAAAAGTTTCGCAAACGGAAGACAAAAGGTTCGCAAACAAATGGCCAATGGTTCGCATGTGGAAGACCAAGGGTTCGACAAGCAGAAGATCAAAGAACTCGTAGGGAGAGTCCAATGGCCCATTATCGGAATACTAAAGGATCTACCTGACTAGTTACAACCCCTCATTAAACCGATGATAGAAATGGACTAAATATAGGCCATTTAACCAAGCTACTAAGGCTAATCGAGTCAAGAAAAGGCATTGATTTGCCTCTCATCACAACCCAACCAAAAAAAAGATTCTTCATCGCCAGCCATCTCACGGATGCTCTTGAGATTCCTCATGAGGGTCTGAAAACTTATCATAAAACAATCGATGGAGCATCCCGAAGGATTCCCTTTTCAAGGAGTGAGCTACCTATCAGATTACGATGAATCGTCGTCAGCTAGATAACCTAGTATTACTCTGCTGATAGGAGTTCCTCATCCAAAAATCAAAAGTTTGCAGCCAAACTAGAATAGCTGACCAGCAAAACCATGTTGATCAAGTGAAGTCTGGTTGAACTAAAGACCACCGAAGGCCGGCCTGCTATCTTTATCTGACATAATCAAACTAGCGTGTCTTGCCAGACCAAGGCGCATTGATTTCAACCTATCGAGTCATAGGATACTCGAGCCTATATATGTAAAATACCTAAATATCCTGCAACATCCCCAACAAAGCAAGGACAGACATGTAATTTCATATATTATACACCCTCTATAAAGAGGAGAATCATTTCACGAGAACGGGCTAGTTAAGAATTCAGATTACCGTTCATTTTTGTACATTTCTATCTCTCTCACTCTCTATCGATCATTTTCTCTCTCTATCTCTTGTTTTAAGCTCTATTCTTTGGGTATGATTCACAAACAATTTCAGATTCAACATTTTAATTTTTATATTTATAACACTCGAAACTTTCATATCACATAAAAATAGTATTATTACTCACTTTTTAAAAAGTGAAACCCTTGGTCAGTTATCACCGGTTACTAAAAGTCGAGCAAATGCATTGACCTGCCGCTCATCACAAAACACAATTAGGGCAATATAAATCTACAAATTAAAGTTTATGTTATGTGGTAAGAATATAAACCTCAATTTTTTTTGGTAACGTACCAATGGTATATCTCACAATGGTATGCAACATTTAAATTACAATTTATAACAAAAAAATAATTCTAACTTCGTCTCATTTTTCACGATTTCTTTTCCTACTTAAGGCTGAGATACTACAACGCCAGCACGCTCTTTAGACCTATCGTCGCCATCTTTTACTTGACATCCATTCTGTTGGATGCCACATGTATCTAACGTGTCATCACACTATCTTATCTTCACGTCAAATTGCATTCTCATCTCCTTGCAAATTTCAAATGGTACTGTTTGTCATCGTTTGATGACTTGCTCAGCAAAAATTGTTAGTAGATGGCTCAATTTAACCCGGAATGAATATAAATAAGTAGACAAGATGAAGAAGATTTGTTCTGTCGCCTGTAAAATTATAGGTAATATTAATTTATTTATGATTTTTTGGAGTATCATTTTAATAAATTTATCTAAACTTTTAAAATATTTGCTATCTTTGATCTTCATTCCTTTAGAAAGTAAATTCTTTTAGAACTCGAGTCCTTTTATGATATGAGAATTTGGTGATCATAGTTTAGTTAAATTTTATCGACATAAAAGTCCTCGTTTTGACTATAAGCATATGAGATTGGAAAATTATTTGATCCCTTAATTAATGTTATGAAAATTTTAACACTGCATTTCTAGTACTTGATTTGGGCCCTTTTGAACTTAAATCAAAGTACTTTGGGTGTCATTAAGCTAATCTCATTGCAACGTTCAATTGTATTATGAGGTAGATCAATTTGGAGTTTGGATGGTATTGAATCCTACAAGTTACCATGTCTAAATATTTTGTGGCCTATCAAGCAATAATATTATGAGTGTAAATACCTACTAACATATGACATGTTAAGGCAAAATTCAGCCAAATTAGCCTCCATGGAGTTCAAAGTTGTAAGTCACATCTAGATCATTTAAGTTTTATACTCTATAGAAGATTACACCTTAGTAACATGCAAAGTACTTACCAAATATGTTGGTTAGGAACGTATGGTCTATCACTATTACTTAGGATATCACCCAATCATTTCTTATCGTTGAGGTCTCCTTTATGTGGAATAGGAAAGCCAATTGCTTAGCTATACCATCAATCTTAACATAAAACTAATTGAGTGATCACCTGAATTAAATAATCAAACATACTACAGACCCTTTTGGGTGAAGTAAATTTTCCAAACCCATATGCCCCTTGCTCATCATCTATACTCTACTATTTCTAAAGTAAATTTTTGGGGTGGCATTTAAATACATACCACCCAATTCCAATGCATTTATATATCTAACACCGAAACTTTGCATTTTTACAATTTTACCATCCAAATATTTCATGTAAAGACTTAAAAAAAGTGTGAAATACACATTTTCATGTATAAATAAGATGGCATATATGTAACAAATAAAGTTTAGATGTTATTTACGTAAATACTTAAGAATTGAGTCATATGTATGTAAATCTTCAATTTTTCCCATTAGCAAAAAAATGGCTTAAATAAAGGTTTTAGTCGGTGTAGAGTAGTTCTAAAACTGTAGCAAAATTGAAGTAATTGCAATTTGCTAGAAATTTTTTTTGGAAATGATCTTGTAAGGGCAGGAGAAAGGTTTGTCCAATGCTTAGGGTTACAAAGATAGTTCTTTCATAAACATTAAGCATCAGTTAACTCTGTTGTTACTTGATATTTAAACAAAGAAAAATTCATATCGCTGTTCTTGCAACACAACCTCTAACCAGACCAAAAAAGGTTCTCCAATAATATAATTATTTACCCTGTCGCTACTATAAGAAGTGTTTACTTTCATAGAAGTAAGAGCAGCAAAAAGTTGAAAAAAGGCTAAGAAAGATAATGATTCAAACAGAAGTACAAATTTTATTATTGCAGATTTCTTCTTCAGATATTACTAATAGATGGTCTTTAAAAATAAATTCCTGAGACAAGGAGCACTTCAAAGGCCTTGAACAAAGCTGATTCAAATTAAAAAGAACTATCATGCGCAAGAGTTGGGGATAAAAGGCTTTTCAGAATGGATAACTTGTCAACCTCAATCGCTTGGGCTTCATTAGCCTTACTTTCTTGTCACAACCATAAATCTTTATTTAGGACTTCTTGGCCCTAAGAATTTTTATATATAATACAAATGATTACTACCNTACTTTGGGCTAGTGGGTCGACAGTCAAACCTTCTTTTATTTTAACTAGGAAGGAGCTGGAGACTTGTGACAAGCTTGCAAGTTCAGCTTTTCGGCTCAGCGCATCGGCAACTACGTTAGCCTTCCCTGGCTTGTACTCCAAGACGTAGTCAAATTCTGCCAGAAAATCTTGTCATCTTGCTTGCTTAGGACTCAGCTTCTTCTGAGTTTGGAAGTAACTGGTGGCAATATTATCCGTCATAACTTGGAATTTGGAGCCGAGCAAGTAGTGTCGCCATACTCTGAGGCAATGTATGATGGCTGTCATCTCCTTCTCTTGAACTGTATAGCGACGTTCGGTCTCGTTAAGTTTTCTGCTTTCGTAGGCAATCGGGTGTCCATCTTGCATGAGTACCCCTCCAATAGCAAAATCCGAAGCGTCAGTATGTACTTCATATAACTTGGTATGATCAGGAAGGCTGAGTACGGGTTCTTCACTGATTGCCTTTTTGAGGTCTTCAAAAGCTTTATCACACCCACTACTCCATTCCCACGACTTGTTCTTTTTGAGCAAGTCTGTCAATGGAGCAGCTTTCGCAGAGTAGCCCTTTATGAATCGCCGATAGTAGTTAATAAGTCCCAAGAAGGATCTTAATTCAGGTACCTTGGTGGGATGTTCCCAATCTTGGATGGCTTTGACCTTGCTTTCTTCCATCATGAGCTTTCCCTCCTTTATCCTATGCCCCAAGAATGCCACTTCTCGTTTGGCAAAGGAACATTTTTCTTTCTTGATGTATAGCTTGTTTTCTCTAAGAACTTTGAATACCTCCTCGAGATGTTTTAGATGATCTTGGAGAGTGTTGCTATACACCACTATATCATCCAGGTAGACAACGACAAACTGGTCCAGGTATGGCTGGAATAGTTTGTTCATCAAGGTACAAAACGTAGCAGGAGCATTGGTTAGTCCAAAAGGCATCACCAGAAATTCGAATGATCCATACCTTGTCACGCAAGTGGTCTTTGGTTCATCCCCTTCTGCTATCCTCACTTGGTAGTAGCCTGATCGGAGATCCAATTTTGAGAAGTATCTTGCATTCCCAAGTTGATCAAAAAGGTCGGCAATGAGAGGGATTGGATATTTGTTCTTCACGGTAATTTTGTTCAAAGCCCGATAATCTATACACATGCGTAAGGAGCCGTCCTTCTTCTTTTGAAATAGAATCGGAGCACCAAAGGGGGCTTTAGATGGTCGAATAAATCCTGCCTCCAACAATTCTTTCAATTGATGGCGTAATTCTGCCAGTTCTGGAGGTGCCATGCGGTAAGCTCCCATTGCTGGTGGCTTAGCTCCTGGTTCTAGTTCGATCTGGTGATCGACCTCTCTTCTAGGCGGTAGTTTCTTTGGTAACTCTGGTGGCGCCACGTCTTTAAACTTTTCGAGCACTTCTACCACTTCTTTTAGTGGCGCTTCTTCAGGCTTCAATTCCTCATCTGTGTCGTGAAGGATGGCCAAGTAGCTTTCCTCCTCTCGCCGAATGCCCTTTTTGAATTGAATGGCTGATAGCATCTTGGTCTCCTGTTGCCTAGCTCTTGTTGTTGGTACGAGGCAAGCCTGATCACCTCCCATGATACACATGCTATTGGCAAATGGTATCGGGAATGCCCTCACTTGGTCCAAGAACTCAATACCAAGGATTACTTTGAAGTCATCCATGGGAATAATGGAAAAATCTAGCATACCTGACCAATCTCCAACGCAAGTTTTCACTTCTTTAGCCACCCCATAGATTGGCCTTGCTGCAGAGTTAACTGCTTTGATGGAGCCTCCACCTCCAGTTGTCTGCAACCCCATTCTCCTTGCTTCTTCAATAGAAATGAAGTTGTGAGAAGCTCCCGTATCTATCATCGCCTTGGTAGATGTCTTCCCTATAATCACTTCTACAAAGAGAAGTCCTTTAGCTGGGGTCTTTGGAGAGGAGCGTACCGCATTGAGTAGTTGCATGGTTCCCACCTGAGCATCCGTGTCGTTTTCCTCTATCTCTTGATGGCTGGCAAGGAGGGAGTTCAGGGCTTTCTTCTGCGGGCAATCTCTTACCCAGTGTGGTCCTCCACAAAGGAAGCAACTGTTGTACGGTTTAGTCTTGTTGTTGTTGTACCTTCCTTTGTCTCTTGCCTTGAACGAGGTCGATTCGCGATGATTTTCTTCCTTATGTTGCTCCCGGTCTCCCCCAGTTCTAACATAGTTGCTCTTCTTATCTTTTGGCTTTGTGGACTCTTTCGTGTAGTCCACCAAGCTTTCCGCAATGGCTATGGCGGAAGCGAGATCTTGTGCACCACGCCTCCTCAGCTCTGTTTTCGCCCATTGTTGGAGCCCATCCATGAAGTTGAATAGAGCATCCTTGTCTGACATATCGGGGATTTCAAGGACCAGACTAGTAAATTCCTTGATGTACTCTCGAATCGATCCCGTTTGTTTGAGCCTTCGTAATTGGGCTCTAGCCTCATCCTCCGCATTCTCAGGGTAGAATTGTCTCTTTAATTCCTTCTTAAAGTCATTAAAAGTGGAGATAGTACACATACCTTTTTCCACATCTCCTCGCCTTCTTCTCCACCATAGCATAGCAATATCTGAGAGATAAAGGGTGGCAAATTGAATCCTTGCCTCTTCATCGGTGATCCCCATGGCTCCGAAGTATTGCTCCAAACCCCATAAGAAGTTATCTACTTCTTTTGCATCACGAGTCCCTCCAAAACTCTTAGGTTTTGGCACCTCAATCCTCTTAGATTCGAAGGTATGATGGTTGGTGGGTGCCGCTAGTGCTCTCTTGCACAACGACATGTCCCCACGCATTTCTTCAAAGCTAGCACGCATGTCGCTCATCTCTTCCTTATGGGCACTTTGCACCTCTTGGAGCTTCCCCATAAAATCGTCCCGCAACTTGGCCACTTGGCCCAGTAAGGTCTCCTCAAGTTGGAGCATCATACCTCTGATAGTTGAATGAATGGTGACGTCCTCCTCCTCGAGTCCATCAACCCTTTGGCCAAGTTCCTCTACTTGGCCCTCCATGCCATTCATGACCTCCTCCATCCGAGCAAGGCGCGAATCAAAGCTATGCATGATCTCCTTAGACCTTCCATGTGGCTTGGGAACAACGGGGTCCCTTTGCTCCTGGCGACCACGCCCTTGAGATGACTCCACATTGGTGGCTTCCGACTCCATCACGTGCTCCTTGACGCTCTTTGCCATTCCCTCGAACCAAAGCTTTGATACCAACTGTCACGGACTAACTTTCTTCAAGTCACCCGTGCGGCTTTAGCGCTCTCTCTTAGCACTAAATCAGCCTAACCTTCCCAACTAACAACTCAAAAGCACTCTCTTGAAAGTAGAATAGGAAGAAGAGTTAGAGAAGATAAAGCTTCACTAATAAAGAGAGATTACAAAGCTAGAAAGCTTGGAACATTGGATGATTTAGAATGAGGAAAGGGACACTTATTTATAGCTCCCTCCATGGCTTTGGCCTTACATATTGCCAATGTGGGACTATTCTCCAAGGGGAGTTTTACAATATTATATTCTAGCTTCTAGATAGTTCTACACTATACTTATGTACATCCATACTCTAGAATCTTCTAGAGTACTCCATCGTGTCGCAATATTGGCGGGACGTGACAACGAGCATATCATTACATTAAAGGAATGAGTACCTCCTATCAGTGTCAGGCCATATTAGAATCCTCGGATTCAGAAAGATGTAGTGGAGAAGCTGATCTGAGAGATGCTAGAAGCAGAGATTATCAGGCCCGGTGTGAGCTTATTTTCCAGCCCAATTTTAATGGTAAAAAAAAGATCGCAACTAAAGTTTTTGTGGACTACAGGGCTTTAAACAAAATTATATTGGACAAATTTTCCATTTCAGTGATTGATAAGTTGTTCGATGAACTTCATTTTGCGTCAACTTCTCTAAGAACGATCTAAAATCGAGATACCGTCAGATTAGAATGAATCCAATTGATATGCTCAAGACAGTAATCAGGAATCATGAAGGACATTACGAGTTTACGGTGTTGTCGTCTGGCCTTACCAATGCTCTGACCTCCTTTCAATCTCTCATGAACAAGTTTTTTTAAGTCTTACCTCAGAAAGTTCATCCTAGTATTTTTTCATGGCATACTGATCTATAGTCGTGCAGAGGCAAGCATATGGGACATCGATGACAATATTAGAGACGTTGAGAGAGCACCAGTTGTATGTCAACTTGAAGAAATGTTGCTTTGCGCAATCACAGGTGTACCTAGGGCATGTGGTGATCAGAGATGACGTAGCAGCGGATCAGTCCAAGATTGAGGC
Source organism: Phalaenopsis hybrid cultivar (assembly GCA_002079205.1). NCBI lineage: Eukaryota > Viridiplantae > Streptophyta > Magnoliopsida > Asparagales > Orchidaceae > Phalaenopsis > Phalaenopsis hybrid cultivar. The sequence continues at coordinate 224,075 of JXCR01145569.1, read as the reverse complement.
TATGTTGAACTGGCCTTTGTGAGAAGCTTAAAAGATTTGAAAGGATTTTTAGGTCTCACCAGGTACTATAAAAAATATGTATAACATGATAACATGGCTGCTGAAGAAGCATCTGAATAAAGACAATTTCAAGCGAAGAAGTAGCTATATAAGCCTTTGAACAAAAAGAACCATTATCAATGTTTCAATATTAGCACTTTCAGACTTCAGTAGGTCATTTGTGGTAGAGAAGAATGTAGCAGGGCATGTATTAGGGGCATTACTCACGTATGACCAGTGGCTTATTGCCTATTTCAGCCAGGTGCTCACGACCGGAGCGAGACTCAAATCCGTGTGGGAGCGGGAATCGATGGTCATTGTCCTGATCATTCATAAGTGGTGTCTCTATCTATTGGAGCGACAATTTATAGTAGGTACAGATCAAAAGAGTTTTAAGCATCTATTGGAGCCGAGGATGGTGATTTAGGAACATCAGAATGGCTATCCAAGTTAATGGGATATGATTTTGAGATCCATTACAGCCCGATATTAGAGAATAAAGTTGTGGATGCATTGAGGAAAGTGGAAAATCCCCAACTGATAGCTTTATCAGCACTTCTAGTCTTAGATTGGATAGCCCTGCAGCAAAAGAGCAAATAGGATGAAGGGCTTGGGAAAATCAAGGCGGAGTTGCTACAGTATTTGAATATTCATCAAAGATATGCATTAAGGAGGCAATAACTACTCTACCATAGACGATTCATTTTACCAAGGTCATTGGGTTACATCTCCAAACTATTGCACGAGTTTCGCAGCAGTGTGATTGGGAGGCACTCAGGGTGCAGATGACATACAGTCTACTGTTGACAAAACTATACTAGGTGGGGATGCACAAAGATGTAGAGGGCATGGTGGCAAGATGTGATGCGTTCCAACGACAAAAATATTTGGCTATGATATCAAGAGGGTTACACCAGCCCCTAGTTTCACGTGAGAATATTTGGGAGGAAGTGACGATGGATTTTATAGAAGGCATGCCAGGATCAAACAAGTTTACTGTAATATTGGTGGTGGTATTGGATCGTCTGAGCAAGTATGCACACTTCGTTCCATTACAACACCCTTGCATTGTTGTTTCAGTTGCCACGGTGCTCATACGGGAAGTGGTTCGTCGGCATGGTGTTCTGAAATTTATTGTATCAGATAAGGATAAGGTGTTCCTTAGTCAATTTTGAAAGGAACTATTCGGATTACAATGGGTAGTGATCCTAAAGAGAAGTACAGCGTATCATCTCCAGACAGATGGTCAGACGGAGGTAGTCAACAGGAGCATGAAGATGTACCTACATTGTTTTGTATCGTGTATGCCAAAACTTTGGGCAAGGTAGATTGCTTGGGTTGAGTATTAGTACAAGTCTTCATACCATAATGCATCCCAAAACACTTTTTTCAGGATTTTGTATGGGTCGGATCCACCTACCTGATACACTAGGGACAGCACTAAATTAGTATCCATCGTTGACCAGTATTTGGAAGAAAGGGGTAAAATATTGGCAGAGCTCCAACAGACCATGAAGAGAAAAGCTGATAGGCATAGAAACGAGGTACAATTTCAGCCCAGACATGATTTATTTGAAGTTGAGACCTTACCTCATACCAAAATGAAAAGTGAGAATTTGTCCATACATTATTTTGGACACTAAGATTGTGGCACGCATTGAGGTAGTGGCAAACCATATAAGATCACCACCATCTTCATCAATGCATCCAATATTTTGTGTATCCTGGCTACGCATGCTATCGGAGATTACACTCTCTCATCTTCACTACATTTGATACTACAGAAAATATGGAGGTCGTTTTGGAACCTTTGGAGATAAAAGGGACGTGTCAAGAAAAGACGGACAAAAGAGGTTTTGATTAAGTAGAAAGATCTACCAGATTATGAAGCAACGTGGAAGCATAGAAGCAATTTTCGTCATTCCACTTTGAGGACAATATGCTTCTTTTGGAAGGGAGTATTATTACGCTATCGATCCAGGAGAGATAGGTTTGGATACCGCCGACCGGCCCACCACACCATAGATGCAGCCGGATGGTTCACCAGGAAGTGGGGAATATCCTGATTCCACCTGGAAGGATTCCAACCCCCATATGGATCCTGGTAAAGCGCTAATCACATACACGAGGAGAAGGAATTAGAGGAGATTTTGAGAGAAAAGTTTAATGTATTTTGGGAGAGGTTTATTAGAGCTAAAAACTTAAGGTCTAGGTTTCTTATGTTTGGATTTCTGCATTCTGCTTTTGTCGTCTTGTTCCCAACAGTGTCTAGAATTTGTGGATAGACGATCTACCTCTCAAACAGTAGATCAATCTTATATCTTGTTTAATTGCTTCGATATTAATCGATTAACCCCTATTTGGGTTTCTTCCCACCTAATCTCCGTAAGCTGTTCGCTGATTTTGGTCCCAATTTGTATCATAAACCCTTATCTAAGAATTGTGACACTACTGGCAATTCGAGGATCCAACACTTTGTAAGTAAAGACAAACTAAATAAATATGATTGAATTTCAAGTCATGATGATGATTATAAGTCGGATATGTGATTCCTTTATGATCCTAAACTTTCATAGCTACTTGTATTAATGGCTATAAATACTATCACTTAAATGGATTTTGCATGCCTTTAATTTTTTGCATCTTAAAAGATGACAAGTTGTCTAAAGTTTAACTTTGTAAATTCAAACTTTTGTAAATGAAACTGCGCATTTTATTGTAGATGCGCATGAAAAACCCCTTAGCCTTAAAACATATCACATCAAATAGGCTCTAATATTATACAAAGAATATACTCAAAAGATCAACTCGAATGAGACAAACGTGCACCAAGGCATGCACATATACACATGCACACACATTTTAAGAGAGAGAAAGAGAATTTTTATTAAGAAATGTGAATTAAAGGGCAAGACAATCTAGTGAGAAACATCATTTTCAACCAAACAGCTTAAATTTATAAGTAAATGCCAACTACAACTATATTAACACGAAAATATTATCACCTCTTCGATGTAGTCTTAACATTGCAAACTATTTTGGACTATTGTTAATAACTTTAGATTTTATATTATTTATGATAAGATTAACCTGTAATCATCTAATAAGAAAAAAATAGTGATATTAAGTATTAAAGTTAATCATAATATGAATAAAGATGTTCGCCCAAATCACAAATAGTTTACTAGTTCAATTGAACAACCTCAAGTTCTCAAGTAATATGACAAAATTAGGATCAATTATATGATAATTTCATTGATCGAATAGATATAGATTGAAGAGAAAGGAGTCATAGCATATCCTTATTGAGGAAGAATTAGAAACCCAATAAACAGAAAAAGAAAGCTCTAGATGAAGATAAACTCATACACAGGAACAGTTTCATAGCACCGAGGTGCTATAATATCATATTGCACCAAGTCGCTAAATCAACTAAGGTGATGTTTCATATGGTACCTTGGTGCCAAATCTAACAGTGACAAGGTTGCTCATTTTTTAGTATCTGAGAGCTCGTATGCAAAATAAATGATAGAATGGATGCTGTTTAGACACTAACTTATCACGCCTCAGCACTACATCCTAAAGAAAAACTATTGCAATGCAACAAAAGTTGTCTTGGCACCACTATCTTAGCGCCTAGGCACCATAATGCAAACATTCAATTTTTTTTACAATCCAAACCCGTGAGGAGTTGAAAGGCAATTTTGGGCGAGTACTATTGGGGATTGAAAATGAACGGTTTGACAAAGAAAAGAGGAGCATTGAAAGTAGAGAAGTCAAGAAGAAAAAAGCAGAAAAAGGAAGAAAAATTCCTAATGATTTTGAGCTACAAAATTGCAACCGATTAAATTATCTTTCATATTTGTATATCTCTTTTCAGGTATGTTAGATAAGCTGAATTCTATGGATGGTATCTCCAAATCTTACAGACTAATGGTGTTCTAAGTTTTTAGTGTACTCTTAACAAACTCCTTTAATGACGTAATATAAATTTTGAGTAAATTTATATGCTAGATTAGTTGATTTCGCTTCTTCTTCATTTAGTTGATTAAGTTGGCATTATTCGGCTTAAAATCTACAGCATTTAATATTTTCAAAAAAGTTATGTTATGCTGGAAAAGATAAATTAATATATACAAATTTGAGATTGAAATATACTCCAATTACAACAAATTTTCCTCCATCATAAACAGCTAAGTTAAGAAATAATATGATTGCATTCACTCAAAGGAATGATGAATCAAATTATAAGCTTTAGGAGAGATATAGAAATTAATAAAGAAAATTTAAAGATCATGCCTTACTTGATTAGTTGATTGTTCAAATCTTACAAAAGATTAATAAGTTTGTTAGGAACATTAAAAAATCTTGCTACAAGAGGACTATTAATTTCTAAACTATTTGAGGTGTAAGCATTGTTAGAAGAAATGACCGCTAAAAATTTTTGATGGCCAGCAGAGAATGAATTCAGGGGTACTAAGCAAGTTTGAGGATAATATCGTCTATATTGACTTCAAAAGTTCCTACATTAGATAAGATAATAGACACAAAGAGAGTTAATGCCTTTCAAAATCAATAAATGTCGTAAAAGCTCTAATTTTGCACATTTCGATGATCTTGTCCTCTAACTATGAAACCTATGAAATATTGCTAATAGACAAAATAGTTCGTATTCTAATAATCATAATCCTGACTGTAAAAATCACCCTAATATTAACAATCAAAACAATGTCTACCAAATTCAAATAATATAAAAATGCTCCTTTTAAAAANTCAGGAGTACTAAGCAAGTTTGAGGATAATATCGTCTATATTGACTTCAAAATTTCCTACATTAGTTAAGATGATATACACAATGAGAGTTAATGCCTTTCAAAATCAATAAATGTCGTAAAAGCTCTAATTTGCACATTTCGATGATCTTGTCTTCTAACTATGAAAACTATGAGCTATATTGCTAATAGACAAAATAGTTCTTATTCTAATAATCATAATCCTGACAGTAAAAATCACCCTAATATTAACAATCAAAACAATGTCTACCAAATTCAAATAGTATAAAAATGCTCCTTTTAAAAATTAGAATAACCAAGGTAATAATGCTTCAATTATTAAATCAAATGTTCTGCCAAATACCCCCCCTCCCCCACCCCATATTGCAAAAACAATAAAATAAATAAAATAAAAAATATCCATAGAAGAGATTGTATTGTAAACGGGTGTTCAATTATAACAAATTATAGTAATAAAAAACAACAGTTAGGACGATTAGTTAACAGATTAACTAACAGACCAATAAAAACTTTGCCTAGAAATGTAAAAGTGAATCCCAAGGGAGACGATAAAGTACATAAGGCAATTAAATAAAGGAGTGATACAGAATTATAAAAAAAAAAGCCAATAAGTTGTTTGGGATCATTTTCTATTTTTATTTTTAGTCTGTTTTGGAGAGTTCTCGAGAAGAAATGTGTTGATATGACTTATATTCAAGTCATTAAAGATATGTATACTAGAGCTGTTGCTTGTGTTCAAACTGAAGGAGGATTGACAAAATATTTTCCTATTTATGTTAGATTACATCAGGGATCGGCTTTAAGCCCATATCTTTTTGCTTTAGTTATGGATGG
>JXCR01145569.1:196927-213138 GCA_002079205.1 Phalaenopsis hybrid cultivar | reverse complement strand
ATATATATATATATATATATATATATATATATATATATATTAGTTGAAAAGAAGAAAAGATGTCATTGTCGGTCTAAAGACCGAATGTGAAAAGTGGAGGGTTGTGTTAATTAGTCAACAGTCAGCGTAAACTTGTCGAAAAAATCATGACATGAACATTTTAATCATTGTGAAAGTGTTAGGGCATCACCTGGAAGCGACGCGTTGTATGGCTTGAATACAGTGAAAAGTATGCAAGGGTTGATAAACCGACACCCGGGTCCAGTGTCAAATATACAAGAATTCCCACATTACGAATGAAAGCGAGTAAAAAAGTTGGTCCATGAAACTAATATTAGAATATGATCTTAGAATAATGGAACTCTCAATGGTAAATTAATGGAATTAGTTGATATTATGATTCATTGAAAGATAAATAACTTATGTATTCAACAAACAAAATGGATTGGAGAAAAGGCTAAAAATATTAATAAATTAGGTTTTAAACTTTCGTATTCTGGTAAGTGTAGCACTAAAAATGGTGTAGGTGTAATTATAGATAAGAGTTTAAAAGATCATGTTGTAAAAATTAATAGAGTTAAAGATAGAATTATAGCCCTCAAGATTATTGTTAATGCTAAAATTTTTAGTGTTTATGCTCCTTAAGTAGGTGTTTAGATATAGGTTCTAAAGATAAATTCTGAAATGACTTAAAAGACTTAATACAAATTATCCCTCTTGAAAAAAGAATTTTTATAGGAGATTTAAATGGACATGTCGGTAGGGTGGTAGAAGATTTCAGAAATATTCATGGGGGCTATAATTTTGGAGTGATTAATGAAAAAGGTCGAGTCATATTAGGTTTTACTTTAGCATATGACTTTATTATAACTAATATTTTATTCAAAAAAAGAGACGAACATCTTATTACTTATAATAATAGAACTAATAAAACACAAATTGAATATTTTCTTATAGGAAGAAGAGATCATCGAGGTTATAACGAGTGTAAGGTCATTCCAAGTAAAAATTTAAGTACCCAACATCAATTATTAGTTCTAAATTTTAGGATGAAAAGTTGTAAAAAAGAATATTATGATTCATCATCAGAGAATTAGATTAGGATACCTAAAAGACAAATAAAATTATTTTTATTAGTAAATTTAATATTTTAAAATTTGGAAAGTTTATGAAGAAGCAAATGCTATGTGGGATAAAATAACAAACACTATTAAACAAATAACAAAAGATGTACTTCGAGAATCAAAAGAAAAAATATTTATAAATAAAAAAATTAATGATGGAATAATAATGTGCAAGTAAAGATAAAATATAAGAAGTTATGTTATAAAAAAAGTTTAGAGAACTGGGAAAAATATCAAATGGCCCACAAGGAGTCTAGACGAACAATTTGTGACGCTAAAAATTTTGTTTTTAGTGACTTTATAATAAATTAGACACTAAGGAGGGTGAAATATATATATATATATATAAACTAGTCAAAGAAAGAGAAAAGAAAAGTAAAGATTGAACTCAAGTAAAGTGTACTAAAGATGAAAATCAAAAAATATTTTTCTTAGAAAAAAAATATTCAACATAGATGGGTAAGTTATTTTGATAAACTTTTTAATGAAGTCCTTGAAAATACAATCGACCTTAGTGATATTAATATCTTTAATAATAATAAAACGTTTCATTTTTAGCGTTACATTAGTAAAAAAGAAGTTGTTGAAGCTTTAAAGAGAACTAAGGGTGTTGATATCCCAATTGAAGTATGAAAATATTTAGGAGATTTGAGAGTTTATTTGCTTACTAAANATATATATATATATATATATATATATACCAAACCACAAGTCGGACACTAGCAAGCTTGCTTCTGGTGATCGCGCCAACCATTAATTCATTCGACCCTATCTGGTTGGACACACATCCAGCCGGCCTCCATGAGTCGGTCTAAGTCCACCCGATCTAATTTCACTTGACTTACTTCACCTGGTTAGCTTTACCCAGCCCGTTTCACATCGTCAGCTTCACCAGGCCAAGTTCACTTGACCCGCTTCACCTGACCAGCTTCACTTAGCCTACTGACATGCCTAAAATATGTTACTTTTTATTTGCACATTTAATACCTATTTTTAATGAAAGGTATTTTTGATGTTTTTAGTTGTAGGTACACTAAATGGAGCAAATGGAATGAAAATGGAGCAAATTGGAGTCAAATGAAGCAAAAAAGCCAATGTTGATCTGGCGCAAGGCAATAGAGAGCCTCGCGCCTAAGTGCCATAGGTGGTCATCTATAAGATCCATTGAATTTGGATGAATTTGAAGAGGTGCTTGAAGAAACTCTTAGGAATTTTGAGAGCTCTATTTAAAGAGACTTCTGGAGATTCAAAAGGGAGACTTTTGGTGGAGGAAAAGGGAGTCATTTGTAGAGAAGTGGATTCTTCCTAAAGAGGAGAAAGTCTTGGAGTCTTGCTTTGACTTGGAGGAGAAGAGGTGAAGTGGGAGATATGCTCTTCACTACAGTTCTAAGTAAGTTTGGAGTGGAATTGTAAGGAGAGCAAGTGATTCAAAGGAACTAAAAGGATTGCTTAGGAAGGAGTTCAAAGATAAGTTGTGTACTTTGTTTATTTTTTCTTAGTCTTATCTTGTAAACTTTTATTTATATATAAATCTAGGTGTTGTTGTTTCTTTACCATGAGATCTAAGTAGTTTCTGTTATCTTTCTCCCTACAATGAGAAATAATTATGTGTAGAAATGTTGTTTATTAGAAGTGCTTTTAAAATTTCATAAATTATGATGATTCAAACTCTATGCTTAATTTACTTATCGATCTGACCAATTGATTTGCTAAAATTTATTGTAAAATATAGTAACCCAAAATATGTTAAGTTCCAACATAATAAGAATCATATTTAGCCTCATGGATGAGAATATAGTCCTTGAAGTTAACTGCAGATAAATAGGGAAATAAGTTTTGATTAGCATAAAATTGGAGATTTTAGGGTGGCAAACTAAAACCCTCAATTTGGTTCAGATGTTTAGAAACTAGAGCGAGATGTTAGCCCTCGGGTGAGGGGAAGTGGAAACTCTAGAGTGAGAACTAGTATATTCCCAGCCTAACCACAAGTTTAGGGACCAAACTCTGGATTAGTCAATGTTTTTTATGCACTCAAGGGAAGGTAAAGAATATAATTGCTCATACTTGACACAATATCTTAATTATATTTAAAATTATTTTCCTACACTAATTATAAACTCATTGCAAGGAGAGGGATGTTTTATACAAATTTGCACTCTTCATACATTGTTACTTTAGAGTAGTGGCAACTTTACGTTTCATAAACTTTTTAGATTGTCTCACATTCACATTTTGCATTTGCTTAGCATACTTTGAATTCCCTTTAATTCTATAGGATTAAATATTACACAAAAACTTGCACTCATTTCCTATATAAGTTTACTATAATTAAAAGAAGGTTTTATTAAAGTCAATTTCATAAGATATTTGCCTCTCTGTTGGATCAATATTGAGGTTTTTAAAAAAAATCCTATATTACTTGAAATGATAAGTATACTTATGTAGTACCCCTATTGTACAAACCATTTTTACCATATTTATATACTATTTAATTTTGCACACTAGCCGCTGAATATAAATTGGGTCAAGCTTTTCACCATATTTCTGAACTTAAATAATTGCGTAATTGCGGGTTAGGTCAAGTTTTTGGTGTCGTTGTCGGAGACAACAATGAAATCTTTTTGACTTAGATACTATTTAATTTTGCACACTAGCCACTAAATATAAATTGGGTCAAGCTTTTCACCATATTTCTGAACTTAAATAATTGCGTAATTGCGGGTTAGGTCAAGTTTTTGGTATTGTTGTCGGGGACAACAATGAAACCTTTTTGACTTAGAAAATTCTTATTTTTTAATGGTAGAAATATTATACAAAAATTATAGTGTCGTTTATATATATGTGCTTTTGTGTGTATTTAAAAAAAGATATACTTACTATTTTAGATAGTGTTTTGCTTCTTTTATTATTTATCTTTAAAAGTGTATGCGTAGTGCAGGATCTGAATGTTTAGTACCTTACGATTCTAAGTTCGAGCGAACTATAAGAAAAATTTAAAAATAAAAATAAATTCATAATTTCCAAGAAATGACAAATAATTTACATAATAATTTGACAATCAAATTGATGAGAATACACCAAACCATTAAGAGATTATGCTAACCATACGGTAGATGAAATTCATCGAAGTCTACAAACTCCTATCGTAGAAACTAACACTTTTGACTTAAAACCTATTATCATTCAGATGGTACCAAAGAACCTGTTTGGGGGAATTCCATCTGAAGATCCTAACTTACATCTTGTAAGTTTTCTAGAACTTTGTGCCACATTTCAATATAATGGTATCTAATGATGTTGGTAGACTTAGGCTTTTTTCCTTTTTTCATTAAAGAATAAAGCTAAAATGCGGTTGAATTCATTAGGACCTTGATCTATTAGAACCTGGATCCATTAAAACCTAGAGTGACCTAGCACAAAAAATCTTAGCTAACTATTTTTCACCTTTAAGGACTGCTAAGCTTAGAAATGATATTACATATTTTTTTTTTAGTTTGAAGGGGAATCAATATACGAGGCTTAGGAGCACTTTAAATAACTTCTTAGGAAGTGTCCACATGATTCTTTACCTGATTGGCTAATAATTCAAATATTTTATAATTGATTTGTAGGACCTCTTAGATCTATTATTGATGCTACTGCTAGTGGATTATTAATGTCAAAACCTTTTAATGAAGCATATTTTTTAATTAAAAAAATGGCTAAGAATAATTTTTAATGGTTATCTGAACGGGTAAATACTAAAAGAATATCCAGTGTTCATTATTCTAACACTATTTTTATGTTAACATCTCAAGTAGTTTTAATATCAAAAAATTTAGATCAATTGAGAATGAATTTATCTCAAACACCTTAAGTGATTAAGAAAAAATCATTAGGACAAATGATTGATTCTAACATTCCTATATTTGAGACTTTGAATGCAATTAACAATAAACCTAATAATCCATATTCTAACTATTACAACCCAGGTTGGAAAAAAACACCCTAATTTTAACCAGAATAATAATTTTGGTGGTGCTAACTAGCAATGGGGAAAAATCAAGCAAACCTATTAGGAAACTGGAACAACCAGGGTAGTACTAATTATTGACCAACTTATCCTCCTTGATTTAACACTAACCAACATTTGTTAGAGAAAAAGTTTTCTATAGAAGAACTGATGTTACATATGGGTAATCAATTACAATATCAAGCAGCAACAATTAAAAATATGAAAAATCAACTGGGACGTTTTCTTAGTAATAATTAAATTAATCCTAATAACCAGAACAAAGAAGTTATCCAATTAAGAAGTGTAAGAGAATTAAAGACGAGAGTTCAAAAAGAGGTTGATGTTGAGAAAGAGAGAAAAGAAATTGAAATGTCTAATGAAGATATTCCTCACGACCTAGAAAAATCTATTTCTCCAATGAAGATCAATTTAGAACGACCACCACCTCCATTTCCTCAGAGACTTCGACAACTAAAATTAAATAAATAATTTTCAAATTTTATGAAAATATTTAAGAAGTTGACTATTAATATTCCATTTGCTGAAGCTCTGGAACAGATGTCATGCTATGTAAAGTTTATAAAGGATATTCTTAATAAAAAAAGAAGTTCATAGACAGTGAGACTGTTTCCCCCAATGAAGAGTGTAGCACAATAACTCTAAAGAAACTTCCTAAGAAACTAAAAGATCTTGGTAGCTTTACTATTCTATGTGAAATAGGAGATAAATTTTAGGGGAAAGCTCTATGTGATCTAGGGGCTAGCATTAACCTTATGCCTCTATCTATTTTTAGAAAGTTAAACTTAGGAGAGATCTCTCCCACTTCTTTAACTCTTCAGTTAGTTGATCGATAAATTACTTACCTGAAGGAGATTATAGAAGATGTGCTAGCAAAAGTGAATAAATTTATCTTTTCTGTTAATTTCATTGTACTAGATATGGAGGAAGATAAATAAATCTCACTCATTTTAGGGAGACCTTTTCTTGCTATTGGAAGAGCTATGATAGGTGTGCAAAGAGATGAGTTAACTATTAGAGTCAATAATCAGAAAGTGACATTTAATATATCAAAAGCAATGAAATATCAAACAAAGGAAAGAGAGGGATGAATGTTTTAGAATGGAACTTATCAATCATCTATGTAGCAGCCATTCAAGGATTATTAGATAGATTGGAACATCAAGAATTTGAGAATAAAGAAGATACTAATCTGAAAGATGAAATAATTGAGATGACTAATGAGGATATAAATTATGTTCAAGAAAATTTTGAGTTGTTGGAAACAAGTGAAAACAATAAATATTTCAGTCCTTCAATTGAAAAATCTCCTAAACTGGAGATGAAGGTTCAACCTATACATTTAAAGTATGCTTTTCTAGGGAACTCATCTACATTGCGTGTTATAATAGCCTCAGACTTGACTGAAGATCAAGAACAACAATTGATGGAAATTTTAAAAAATTATAAAAAAGCTTTTGAAGTTTCATTATTGTCAGTTGGTCACATAAAATGTAGTGGGAAACTATAGCAGTATTTGACCATAAAGGTCATAGTTGTTATTACAATAGTGGGTTGTATAACCCTTTTCTCGGGTATATAATTTTACACTAAAGACGACACTTTTTGGTATACGACAGATAGAATAGTTTTGGAAACTTGAAGAAGTTATCGTATTCTGAATATAGTGGTTGTAAGCAACTATCACTAAGATATATCATCATACTTTAAATATGACATTATCTATTTATATCATATTCGGGATGCATTTTTGCATAATAATTAGGATACATTGCTATATTATATTTTTGATATATCATTACATCGTATTTGAGAAACATAGTTAGTACAATAAAAAAGATAAGTCATTACACCACATCTGACATACATCATTAGCTAGCAGAGTTTGTCAATAGTAGCAAGTAAAGGCAGACAATTGTGGTTGATGTAGGCCAATAAGCCATGGTCGATAGTGGTCGACATTTATAGAAGCTAAAATTTATTGCCAAGACTTTAATACAATGTTACTCATTACACTGCATTTTAGATACTTTGTTATACAATATTTGAGATACGCCATTTGACTATGTTTCGGGTACATCATTACAACATAATTGGGATACGCCATTAACTATTAGAGTTCACCAATGAAGGCGATTGGGCGTAATTGGTTGTGGTCAACGAAGGTTGACATTAAATGGAAACTACAAAGTTTGGGAGTTATCATCAGGACTTTAGTAAAAAACAAGACTAGAATTAGTCTCCTTCTCCTCCACCTTCAAGTAAAAAGAGGGTGTCTATGTATAGCCCCTGAGGGAGGGGCTTCATGGTCATTCAGAGAATCACTCCCATATTCACTTGATTGAATGACCTATATTGACCCTCTTGATCATAAAAGTTATTTTAATAATTTGGAAGCCTTAATGACCTCATAATTAAGCAACCTCGGGCTCATTGGATTTTTCTCATCAAGATGCTAAATTTAACTATAAGTATGTCAAGTTTAGCGTTCATTTAACCATTCCATTAATAAGTTGAAGGATATAAATATTCATTAATGACTTGATATGGATTTAATTAGATTTGAATTGAACCAATTTTGGTATCATTGGGTTCATCTTGTCGAGAATGTTAATTTGACTATAAACTTGCTAAAATCGAGTTTTAGATGATCTTGAATTTGTATTCAGACATTCATTGCTCAAAAGTTTCCTCTATATTTATGCTAAATGACAGCATTTCTTAATGAAAAATGAAGTATATTCTTATTTTCCATTATTAGATAAGTCAAGTTATATCATCATTCAGAAGTGATTCATTAAATCATCACACACTTGAACCAATTCATTAATTGCTATAACTCACACAAATGTGCATTTAGATAGTGTCAGCTTGACCTGCTTAAAGAAGATGCTCAACCAAGCAAAAAAGATACACAACACTTAAAGTCATGGAGTCAACTAAAACTGCTCATGCTCTTAAAAGTAAATCACCAAGAGAACTCACTATTGATTTCATGGTTAGGTTGTTCATTGAAATGTATTCTTTATCAATTATATTGCTGAAGTGAATAAAAATAATGATATTTTCCCTCATAAATCACATGTTTTATTTACTTATTATGACGATTTTACACTTATTGAATTTGCATTAGCTATATTTTGTGGCTTACATGTGTTGAGAATGTGTCAAGAATACAAAATAAAAAAAAATTGACCAAACAAAAGGACATGTCTACCTAAGCCCCCACATGACATAATTACAACAGAATCTCTAGTTGATGGAAAAAAGGAATGTTCAAATAGACAGATAAGGTGACATACTTGCACTAGTTTGTAGCGTAACTATGTGTCTTTTGGGATTACCTACTCCAGAGTCAACGTACCTATGTCAGAGTGATCGTACCAATGTTGGGGTTGGTGTACCTAGTTCAAATTCGGTGTACTAACATTAGTATCGGTGTACCTATGTCGGGTTCAATGTACGAACGTCGGGGCTAATTTATCTAAATCAAGTTCTACCCAAGAGCAAATTTGGAAAATTTTTGGAGGTGTTTTGTGCTATGGCTTTGTAAGAAGTCATGTGAGAAGATTTAAGGTAAGTTTTGGCTATTTGGAGGCTTCCTCTTCTTAAATTGTAGTGTAGTTTTGGTGTGCTTTAGAGTTTCTCCATTAGCTTTTGTTTGGAGATTATATCTATGGTTACTTCTTTTAGTTTGTTTGAAGATTTATGAGATAGAGATTTGTATGCACTTGTATGAGGGAGATCGCTAAAGAGGTTGCATCATACAAAGAGAAACAGAGTGTTTTGGAAGGAGTGATTCATTTGGGTTTCAGTTTCTATAATTTCTTATGTTTTTTTGTTTAATTTTTTTATTGGATATTTTTTTGGTTTATTTTCATTTGAATAATAACTAAATTTCTTGATACTTCTGTGATGTAATGCATGTGATTTCTTCAACTTTTTATCCTTGTGCTTTTCCCTAAAAATTTTTTTGTGCTTGTATTTTGATATATTAATGTGTCAACCTTCCATTCTTTATTTAATTCTAATAAAGTTGATTAAAAAGTTAAAAAGCCTTGTGATCTAGGACTTATAACCATTGATCAGAAAAATAAGTATGTTAACACAAATTCACCTATTGGGATAAATATACTGAAATTAGGATATTGCAACCTAGATTGGGGACTACAAGATCTAGAAAAAAACATTGCATCGTTAAGCCCCCTTAAAAGTAATGTGGATTTTCCAATGCTTCTAATGACCTAAACATAGGCTAAAATTGACTTGTTCCTAGTTATCTACAGTAATGTAGGAAACTCATAGGAAATACATAACTACTTTTACTTTTAAAGTAATTTCATAATAATTTAACACTGCACTTCATTTGCTATTATTGGTAGCATAAAAGTTCCTAAACCTTTGCAAAGGTGCAATTGCAAATACATGTATTTAATTAGAAGATCTTTAAACCTTAAAATTCAGCTAAAATAATCTAACTAGACTTAATTTTTAAATGAATTAAAATATCTTTAAATTCACAATAAGAAGTGATTATGAATTATTAATTATAAGAGATTAGCCATTCAAAATTTTTAAAATACAAGTTTTGCTAGATATAGTAATTCTTAGTGGAAAAGAAAATAAAAAAATAAGGAATAAAAGGATCTAAGGAAAAAAATTGTAGAAGGCTCTGATCTTAAAGAAAAGAGAAATTATTAAGTCTTTGTTTGAAGAAGCTTGAGGTTAAGCATAAAAATCTAAAAAATGATATCTAATTCATTTCCTATATAATAAGACTTAAAAGCCTCCTTAATGAAATTATTTGATACTTTATTCAAGAAATACATTAAAGGATTTTGAGTTATTTGATTGATAATTATTTAACTTAAAATATCTTTGATTAATGAAAATATTTTAGTCAAACTGGATCAAATGCTTTGAGAATTTTTTTTGCTCAAAAAGAAGTGAATTAAATAAAGACTTAGTTTTATAAAGTAATCAAAATCCAATTATAAGACATTATTTTTACTTTTTATTATAAATTATATGAACTTATTAATAAGTAGGAATTTCACAAATGAGAAGATACAAAAATCATGTACATGAGTCTTTGTTTAAATTATGAGATTATTTTAGGGTAAGTAATGGATAAGTTTGGTAGTTTTGATGTGAATCAAATTTGTGATATTTTTTATTCATAAATTTGTTGCTTTGTTTCTTTATTATTATTATTATTTTATAACTATGGAGGGTGCTTTTACTATGTTTTGTAGTTTACAAGGGTTGAGTACATGTAGAGAAGTCAAAATACAAAGTTAGACAATACAATAGGACTAACAAACCTATGCCATCCCATGACATAATTTCCTCAGGCTCTCTAGCTGGTGGAGTGAAGGAACATTCAAAAAATTAGATGAGGTACTATAATTATGCCAATATGTGGCATACCTACATGGCCTTTTAATGTACCTAAACGGCCTTCTGGTGTACATATGTCAGGGTAGTGCACCCAAACAAGGTTATCCAAGTGAAATTTTAGAATTAGTTTTGGAGGTAGTTCAAGATGTGGCTATTTTAGGAGATTTTTTAGAAGATTTAGGGCAACTCTTGGCTATTTGGAGGCTTTCACTTCTTAGCTTTTAGGGGAGTCTTGTTGTGCCCTAGGGTTTTCTCCATTTATTTTCTTTTGGAGAAGATTTCTAGGGTTGTTCTTCTTTGAGTGTTTTTTGAATATTTATGAGAGAGAGATTTTTTTGCACTTGTATAAAGATGACCAATTGAGTGCTATCACCATAAAAAGAGTATTATTGTGTATTATAAGGAGAGATTGGCTTAAGTTTACTTTTTTTGTATTATTTTAGGTTGTTTTCTTTAATAAATTCAATGGATCATTCATTATGGATAGTAGATTAACATTATTCATAATTTTGTCTTGTACGACATGTAATTTTATCATTGTTTTATCATTAATTTTTTTCCCTAAAAGTTTTTTGTGCTTGAATTTCAAGATGTTGATTTGGTAGCCTTTCGACCTTCATTTAATTCTAATCTAGCTAATTAAAAAGTTGAAAATTCTTGTGATTTAGGACTTCTATTCATTGACTAAAAGAAAAAGTAGTTTAACACACATTCAACTAGTGGAATAGACACATTACCTATAGATGAGTGTAATCTAGATAGGGACTAGAGGATTCCTAAAAACCCTTACAAAGTTAAGCCCAATTAACTATAATATGGGTTTGTAATACTTCTTATGACCTATACATAAGCTAAGGAAGACTTGTCCCTTATTTTCACAAATAACTTGGGGAAACTGATAGAAAAAAACAATGTGAAATCACTGAACTAGTGTCACACGAGAACAAAACTTTCACCTTTGAGAAACTCTTACAACTTTAGCTCCTTTTTTTTATATTTACATTACAAACTTTACGTTATTTTGACCATTGCAAGCCGAATACTTCAAAATAGGTTTAGAGGTTTAGTAACCTAGAACTTCACATGTTAAAAAAATTGATAAGTTTTCTCATGGGACTAATAAGTTGATCCTAATTTTGTATATTATTTTATCAACACATATAAATATGTGGTTTTTGACTCTCACAAGAGTTTTGGGCATCAATTCTTTAGTATAGACATTTAGCAAGGGTTGCCTAAGTATTTGGACAACTGTTAGATATATATGAGCTATAATCAAGCCAATCACATTATGCTTTGGGATTGACTTAATTATAATAAGTTGTTCATATATGAACATGCGATACAGTAAAAGTTGTTCAAAATATACTATTAGCTTCTTACACAAACAAATAATTTTTTGTCTTAATGAACATGCGATACAGTAAAAGTTGTTCAAAATATACTATTAGCTTCTTACACTAACAAATAATTTTTTGTCTAAATGAACATGCTATAAAATACATTTAAATTAAAAATCACACTACTTGACACAAAATAAATAAGTATCAATTAAAAATGAAAACAAATAAATAATAAATAAACTATTAAATGAACTCAAAATATACA
This sequence comes from Phalaenopsis hybrid cultivar, assembly GCA_002079205.1. Classification (NCBI taxonomy): domain Eukaryota; kingdom Viridiplantae; phylum Streptophyta; class Magnoliopsida; order Asparagales; family Orchidaceae; genus Phalaenopsis; species Phalaenopsis hybrid cultivar. The sequence goes on along the minus strand of JXCR01145569.1, from coordinate 200,994 downwards.
TAAATGCCAATAAATATATATCAAACCATATGCATGTTCAGTAATAATAGACTAATTAAGTTGAAAAGAAATTAGAAAGGAAAACAAATAAACATAGATATTTACATTTATAAGAATCATTTGTGTTAAACAAGTGTCAACAACTCATCAATTTTATGAATCAAAGCTTTTACACAACTTAACTTCTTTATATCTCTTAACCTCTAAGCCTAAGATTATGTGCTAATAGGGTGCTCAATGACTTATCAACTATACAAAAATAGAAAATATGCTCAAATTCTATTAGAGTGTATTTTGATCTTGGTGTAGTTAGGCAAGAAACCTCACTCGAGTTGAAAGAGTAAAAGTCTTGGAACTCGAGTATGTAGAATGAGAAGTCGAACTGAAGAATTAGATGAGAATTTGGAAAGTACCCTTGACTAATAAATAAATATGTAATATATGACTATTAAAAAAAATGAACAAGTTGTATTTTATCATATCTTAATTAAATAATATTAATTTATGTTCAAGCTTGATATCAACAAACAAATTTATTTATAAATATTAATAAAAAAGTATTATTATATTAAAGATTGATTCATTTAGCCTTCAATTCTTAAGAATTAATTCAAGTTTCTCTAACTGTTAAACTGAATAAGCTTTAATAAGTATTATTGAAGACAAGTTCAACTTGTTCTTTTATTAATTAATTCAGTTATAACCTAAGCTAGAAAGACTTTACACATTATTTAACAAACATTTTGCTTATATAATTTAATTTTTATAATTTAAATATAGTCTTTTCAATAATTTTCAAACTCAACCTAAATCTAAGGAATTGCAGAATAAGCTTGATATATTCTAATAGACTTATATCACTTAAAATTGTACCATATGATAGTGTCCTGATATAATTCTTAAGGTTTATATTACAATTGTTGTAAAAAATTTGACATCACTCACAATATTCTAATATCAAAAATTTTATATTTGTATTTGTATTTTCTAAAATTGATGTCATGTTTATTAATTATAAATGTATTTTTTGGGACTCTTATCAATTTATATTTTTTTTTGTATATTTAGATATTTTTTTATATGATCTCATAGATGTAGTTATGTTTTTATTAATCAATCTCAAATATATATGTATGTTGGATATGAAGTGTTGAGTAAATGTTTGATACTAATATATTGTCATACATTTTAAAGTTGTTATTTTTTTAATTATAAATAAATTATAATTGAAATAATGATGAAGATTCTTTATGATCCTCTTTTTAAACTGCCTTCACTGCAATGAGAGGAAAAATTTTCATATCTATTTCAATTAATAGACTATGGCCATTTTAAGGTCTTGTTGATGCCATCTCTCTTACTAAATATTTTCAAATTTACTAGTGTTAATGATTTTGATTTGATTTGTGTTGGTGATCTTTTTTTATCAATGGTAGAACTTTCATTTTAAGAACATGAAACCCTAAATTCAAGTTGAATTAAAAAGACTTTAAAGAGGTTTCCATTTAAGTTGTACTCCCTAAGTATTTATTTATGTTGTTGTTCTAAAATGATATCTAAAAAATAACTCCTAAAAGTAGAGTTTCACTAGTTGTTGACACTCTTACTTTCAAATGCTCTCATCTCACCTTTTTTAGGTTAACATTTATTCACCCCTTCTTGAATTCTACACCATTTTGATTGGAGGCAAAGATCAAAATCCATACCTAATTGAATGGAGACCTTTGTTAGGTAAAGTAAGCGACGAATTTTCTCATGAACCTAAAATACACACCCCCTCCTTACTTCAAAACCCCTTCCTTAGAAACCCATCTTCCTTGAAGAAGCCAAAGCTGCACTAGAGTGAGGTTTGACCCTCTAAGAAGTCTTATCAAGTATAGCACTATCACCCCTCCCTCATCAAAATAAATAAATAAACCCTCCTTAATGTTATTCCTTGACTAACTATACATGTAATGAACCCTTCTAGCAGTGATGTCATCTTATTAATGATATCTTCTGATAGTGCATGATAACAATGGCTTAAGAAAAATTAATATTTATCACTAGCTATTCCTTCTATAAAATCTTCTCATATATTCCACTTTTTCATCACAAGCAATTTACCAATTAAACCCCCCACCCCCTCCAACCAGCCAATGTAACAACCTCTCTTTTATCCAATCAACCAAAATCCTCTCAGCCCATGAAATATAGATCTAAAGGGTTAGGCTTCATGTATCAACAATAATTAATGTCTTACCCCAACATCATTTCCCAAAATGTTGGAGAGGCTTAAATAGTGATATCTATTTCACTGACTAAAAAAGACTTACTAAATGCTATAAATTGATTTTTTTTGCTTACTAGCGACAAAATTTTCCACTCAATCCATATATTATCCTATCTTTCTTCAGCATTTTAGTGTATTTACTCATGAAGAAAGCATAGATGTATCCACTAATAGCTGCATTTAGATTAAATGGATTACTAGCACTATATCTTTCTTAGGCTTAAATTTCAAAGCACAATTGAATCATGGTATTTATATCTACTTTTTTCAATATTAGATTTTTAGTGACTTTTGTTTATGTAGAGAACACGAGCATAAGAAAGAAAGATCAATAGCAATCCATTAACAATCTTGTTGTTAAAAATAGACGACTTGTATTTTACTAAAGAAATATTAACACAATACACAAACCTAAAGAGAAGGTTGGTGGTGTGTGTCCTGTTACATACTAGCTTATTAGCTTAATTTTTTGCATTTTTATTGTATGCCTTAAAGAACTCCTTCAGATGTATCTTTAACAAAGCTTTATATTGATCATTAGATGAATGAGTTTTCTTTTATTTTAGGATTATTGAACACCTTATTTTTGGTCATTAATTTATTGTTATTTATTTTAGTAACTCCCACAAGCCTAAGAGCAAATCTATGTATAGAATTTGCTTGAGCCATTGTTAAGGCTCTCACTACATTGTAACTTGTTTTTTGAATTATGTTATGGCTAGATAACTCTCATTTGCTCTTTGCAATTAGCCTAAAAATATCAATTCCATTCTTCAAAACAAAAAAATGGATTTCCTTTAGCTATATTTCTAACAATAACTTTGAGTTTAAAAGAAACTAATGAAAGATCATGAATCACGTGAAAGTTGTCCTCTTTGTGATGATCTTCTTGCTAAGGCCATTTATATCCAAAACCAACTAGCTCATATTATTTTTTATGAGTAAAATGGCTTAAGAAAAGATCCAAATATGCTTGGTTTATTAAGGGTATGGAAGGTATTAAATATTTGTATCAAATGACTAAAATAAAAAAGTAAGAATCATATTAAATAAATCATTACTACTAATTCTTATTTTTTCTCTCATGATGTTATTTCTAGAGAAGTCATACTTTACTTTTCCACTCTCTTTAACAATGTTGTTAATGCATCTTACACACATATAAGTAATGTTTAAGTTGGGTTATCCTTTAATGTTGATAATTGTGAGGCCTTGTTGGATGGCATCAATGATTATGAGATAAAATTCACTTTCTTTAATATTGACTTAGACAAAAACCCATGGGCTTTACTTCTAAACTCTTTACTAGTTTTTTATGTATTGGGGAAATTAATTCTTTTTTAATCATTTCTAAGCTTTTGAACATGCTTAAACATACTATTATTACCCTTATTCTCAATGGTTCCCATGCTCAATCTCTTAATGACTACATGCCTATTTCTCTTTGTAACCCAGTTTATGAGATCATATCCAAGTTCCTTACTAATATTGTTATAAATTTTCTTCTAGATATTATACATCCTACTTAGGTTGCTTTTATATCAGGGCTTGAAAATTGATAATATTATCTTGTCGGCACTATTTTTGGTATGGGGTTTGCCCGTAAGAAGCTGTCGGTCATCGGAATTGAAATCTCGTTGCCCGCTTCGGAAGGACGTTAAAAAAGTTGGGTTTTGAAAAAGATGAAGTCAAACTGACTTCATAATTTTCATAGTTTAAATGAAAGAGCACTTTATCTCAAATCTTGTATCAATCCCGAAGGATAAACACAAGAATTGAGGGTGAGGCTTGATCA
>JXCR01145569.1:178099-193957 GCA_002079205.1 Phalaenopsis hybrid cultivar | reverse complement strand
GTTTCAAATTTGATGGTCACATTTAAAAATCAATTAAAAATATTAAATGATCTCCAAATTTTTTGAAATTCTGATGGTGAGTTTTCTGACTTATAAACCACAGTGGAANCTAGACAGAGGCTACAACATATAAAAATTTGAAGTTAAGGTAAGAATTCAATATGAATGGAGAATTGAAAAACCCTAACCCTAATTTAATTTTTAAAAATAATTTATGCATCAAATTAATGTGAAAATAATTCCACATGAATCTCCTCTGTTTACTGAGTAAGAGGGTATTTTTATTTTATTTTTATAAATTTCCTATGCAAAGATATGGATTTTTGAAGTTTAATAGCTATTTCCTGAATTTTTTAAATACCCCTATTTATTTATTCAAACGCGGGCTGACTGGATCCTCAGATCCGTCGAAAAGCCACGCGGCGTGCTCCTATTTNCAGAAGATCATCCGGCTTGATCTCCGCCGTCCGTTCGATACACGCGAAGATGGACGACATCCGTTCATCGTCGNATATATATATATATATTACTTTTTTACTTGTTATAAATTTATTAGATTTTAACTTGAAATTTCTTCAATTATTCATTTATTTAGTTTGTAGAATAGTTTGTTACTTATTTTATTTAAAAAAATTAAATATTCATTTAAACTTTTACCTTGCTTGCTAGCTTTATATAAAAAATCAAATATTCATCCATACAATGCTACAAACTTTTCATTTGTAATTGTTCATAGAAATTATTTCTATTTTATGATAAAATCATACTTTGTGTTATTGGCAATAATGTTTAACACAATGTCTTTGCAACATCTTTTATGAAGTTTTGAGATGGTGTTAAGGAAGAACAATTTTCTTCTATTCTACTTCTCAAGAGTATCCTAAATTATCAAAAATACTAGCACGCGCACGTGATTATACTACGACTCAACTCATGACAATTTATTCACTTATCTCATAAGTTAAGATGTTTGACAATATATTCACTTTTCTCATTCTTTCTTGGAAGAATTATTTTGATATAGGCTTGATACGGCACCAACAAATTTTCATCATCCAGCAGGAATCTCGATGCAATTTTTTGAACAAGAAACATTCAAACTTCGATTAAGAGTCATCCGGAGCTCTGATTTCCACAAACTTACAGTTTAACTGATCGGCTCGATGAGACAGACCTAGTAATATAAAAGTCAGTCCAATCCGAGTCAAATCAAGCCCGGATCAAATTTAAACCACTATTGGAGGATTCTCGAAGGTATTTGAAAGGTCAAACGGATGTCGAATCTAGCGAGTTCATTGTTGAATCAAGTGTCTCGACAAGACGAATCCAACGAGCCCAAGATTGTTCAATTCTGACATCATTAAGGCATTGAAATGTCCATCAAACGTCATCTGATTAAAGGAAGCTCTCCGGACCGTCCGATCAATATGATTCATATTTCTGCATTAATTGCACTTAAAACACTATAAATAGAGCCTCACCTCTCACATGAAGGGGAGGAGGCTTAAGAGAGAACTTGAGGTTTTGTGAAGGTGCTCAAGTCCAAGATCATCCTCGCCATCGTCGATCGTCGTCGACCACCACTGACCGTCGATAACCACCGCTGACCTTCGTCGACCACTACCAACCGTCATCGATTGTCTTCAACTACCGTCGATCACCGCCGACCTTCGCCAGCCACCACTAACTAGACGTCGTCAGTTGACGTTGAAATTTGGAAAACTAGTAACATTTTTCCCATCTGTGGGACAAGGGGCATCTGTAATAATCAACTTATAGTGAATTTTTACAACTGGGTAAAGCCCCATGGTTTTTCCCCTTTACGGGTTTTCCACGTAAAAACTCCTGGTGTTATCACAAAATGATCTAAGTGTGTGCTAAATCCTCGCGCAACGCTAAGACGGTAATCCATTACTCTACCGCCGCGAATTTTCTAGCACACATCAAAGCTTAAAGAATTATAAGAGAATCAAATATCTAGAGACTTAGTATGCTAACAACTTATGTGAATGCTTTTTTTCAATACAGACAAGTTAAAATGAGCTCATATAGCATAATGTAAAATAATAAAATATCTTTTTTTGTGAATTCTTGTGTAAAATTTTTACTCAATTTTGCATGTTTACAATCTGCCTGTGACTCTTTATGTTTAAGACTGATTCCATAAAAACAAGCAGGATGATAATATTATAGTTGATGAGTTGAATGCTCCTCTTAGCATGTTGAGCACATCAAAACTTTCATGTTATTACTCTTATGGGCTATTTGATCAATCTAAATTACGATGCTTTGAATGTTGATTTTCTTGTTATTTATGTAAATATTTGGTCTTTTGACTATATCTATTACAAATATAAAATTCACGAGTAGTTGAACAATTTTTGTATTGCACAAATTATGATACTCTTGCAATTCCACATAGCAAAGCCATCATGAATGGTTGGCTAAACTTCTGGCAACCAGTATGTTATCTATTGCAATTATCCCTTCTTTGACATACAACAACTAGGAATTATGAAAACTAAAGGCCAGCTAATTTTATTTTTATATTGCGTTTTGTTTGATAAAACATTTTTAAGGGAAATATTTAATTATATATAGCACCTACATAATATATCATATAATTTTATTATTTTTAATAAATGTTACTGTTCACCTTTACCACTTTAGCATGCTATGTACTTAATAACTCACCAAATCGCTCATGAATTGAATTCGATAGTTAAAATTTTATTATATATACCAATGAAGGACTTTCATAGGCCTATGCATATGTTAGCAGACCTTGTGGGTCTAGAAAGCCTGTCTTCTACAAAGCATAATCACCACTTGCTATTTGTTGAGGTGACATGTCGACCTTACCAGCCGATGTACCAGCCATCATACAACAGCTGTTGTAGTGACGTGTCGAGGTGACCTGCGGATCTCTCAACAAATGTCCCTAGGATTAAGCAATTGTCGATGTAAACATCATTATTAAAGAATGGATGGATGTCTATGTACATTTATGAGTCGTCTGATATCCACATTATCAGCATTCAATTGGAGNATATATATATATATATATATTGGTTGAAAAGAAGAAAGATGTCATTGTCGGTCTAAAGACTGAATGTGAAAAGTGAAGGGTTGCGTTAATTAGTCGGCAGTCGGCGTAAACTTGTCGAAATAATCATGACATGAACATTTTAATCATTGTGAAAGTGTTAGGGCATCTCCTGAAAGCAACACGTTTTATGGCTTGAATACAATGAAAAGTATGCAAGGGTCGCTAAACCGACACCCAGGTCTAGTGTCAAATATACAAGAATTCTCACATTACGGATGAATGCGAGTAAAAAAGTTGGTCTATGAAACTAATATTAGAATATGATCTTAGAATATTGGAACTCTCAATGATAAATTAATGAAATTAGTTGATATTATGATTCATAAAAAGATAAATAACTTATGTATTCAACAAACAAAATGGGTTGGAGAAAAGGCTAAGGATATTAATAAATTAGGTTTTAAATTTTGGTATTCTGGTAAGTGTAGCACTAGAAATGTTGTAGGTGTAATTATAGATAAGAGTTTAAAAGATAATGTTGTAAAAATTAATAGAGTTAAAGATAGAATTTTAGCCCTCAAGATTATTGTTAATGCTAAATTTTTAGTGTTTATGCTCCTTAAGTAGGTGTTTAGATATACGTTCTAAAGATAAATTCTGGAATGACTTAAAAAACTTAATATAAATTATCCCTCTTGAAACAAGAATTTTTATAGGAGGAGATTTAAATGGACATGTCGGTAGAGTGGTAGAAGATTTCAGAAATATTCATAGGGGCTATAATTTTGGAGTGATTAATGAAAAAGATAGAGTCATATTAGATTTTGCTTTAGCATATGACTTTATTATAACTAATACTTTATTCAAGAAAAGAGAAGAACATCTTATTACATATAAGAATAGAATTAATAAAACACAAATTGATTATTTTCTTATAAGAAGAAGAGATCATCGAGGTTGTAACGAGTGTAAGGTCATTCCAAGTAAGAATTTAAGTACCCAACATTGATTATTAGTTCTAAATTTTAGGATGAAGAGTTGTAGAAAAAAATATTATGATTCATCATCAGACAATTAGATTGGGATACCTAAAAGACAAATAAAATTATTTTTATGAGTAAATTTAATATTTTAAAATTTGGGAAGTTTATGAAGAAGCAAATGTTATATGAGATAAAGTAACAAACACTATTAAACAAATAACAAAAGAAAAGAAAAAATTTTTATAAATAAAAAAATTAATGGTTGAATAATAATGTGCAAGTAAAGATAAAATATAAGAAGTTATGTTATAAAAAAAGTTTAGAGAACTAGGAAAAATATCAAATGACCCACAGGGAGTCTAAACGAACAATCTGTGACGCTAAAAATTTTGCTTTTAGTGAATTTATAATAAATTAGACACTAAAGAGGGTGAAAAATATATAAATAAATAAACTAGCCAAAGAAAGAGAAAAGAAAAGTAAAGATTTAACTCAAGTAAAGTGTACTAAAGATGAAAATCAAAAAATGTTTTTCTTAGAAAAAGATATTCAACATAGATGGGTAACTTATTTTGATAAACCTTTTAATGAAGTCCTTAAAAATACGATCGACCTTAGTGATATTAATATCGTTAATAATAATAAAACATTTCGTTTTTACCATTACATTAATAAAAAAGAAGTTGATGAAGCTTTAAAGAAAACTAAAGGTGTTGATATCCCAATTGAAGTGTGAAAATATTTAGGAGATTTGAGAGTTTCTTTGCTTACTAAACTCTTTAATATTATTTTAAAAACTAAAAAGATGCTTGAGGAGTGGAGGAAGAGTATTTTGGTCCCCATTTTTAATAAAAAAGGGGATGCCCAAAAGTGTGCAAATTATAGAGAAATTAAGTTGATGTGTCATGCTTTAAAATTATGAGAGGGTAATTGAACATAGGCTAAGATGTATTACAAAGATTTCTCATAATCAATTTGGATTTATGTCGGGCAAGTCTATTAAGGAAGCTATACATTTATTGAGATGTTTGATGGAGAAGTTCAAAGTTAATAAGGAGAATCTACATTTGACTGATTTAGAAAAAGCTTACGATAAGGTTCCAAGAGATATCCTTTGGAGAGTTCTCGAGAAGTTTAGAAAAAGCTTACGATAAGGTTCCAAGAGATATCTTTTGGAGAGTTCTTGAGAAGAAAGGTGTTGTTGTGACTTACATTCAAGTCATTAAAAATATTTATACTAGAGTTGTTACTTGTGTTTCAACAGAAGGAGGATTGACCAAATATTTTCCTATCTCTGTTGTATTACATTAGGGATCGGCTTTAAGCCCCAATCTTTTTGCTTTAGTTATGGATGGTCTTCATGGACATTTACAGGAGGATGTACCTTGGTGCATGTTTTTTGTTGATGATATCCTTCTTGTGGATAAGACGAGAAAAAGCCCAGGAAAACTTGAATTATGGAGGTCTACATTAGAGTCTAAAAACATTCGTTTGAGTAGAACTAAAACTGAAGACATGGAATGTAATTTTAGTAGTATTAGCTTTAGCGACAGAAGTGTAGCATTGGGTGATCAAATTATTAAAACGTGTAAACGATTTAGATATCTCGGGTTTATTGTTCAAAGCGATGGTGATATAGATGGGGATGTTATTAGTAGAATTCAAGTTGGTAGGTGTGGAGGAATGTTTCAGGCCTAATGTGTGATACAAAAATACCACTTAGACTGAAAGGACAATTTTATAAGATGGTGGTAAGATCTGCAATGCTCTATGGCGCTGAATTTTGGCCTTTAAAAGAGAAACATAATACTAATTAGGTGGATGAGTGGCTTTACACTTAGATAAAAAATGTGAAATGAATATATATGTGATAGGGTTGGTGTAGCTCCAGTGACGGACAAAATTAAAGAGAGCATCTTAGCTAGTTTGGTCACATTAAACGCCAACCATCTGATGATCCGACTAGGAGAGATGTTTTAGATTCGACTTATGTTAAGAAAGGCAGAGGTAGACCTCGAAAGACTTGGGCTTACTGTATAAAAAATGATCTTAATTTTTTAGAATAAAATGAAAATATGACACTAAATAGGACGCAAAGGAGAAAAACGATTCATGTAGCCGACCCCACTTAGTGGATTAAGGCTTTATTGTTGTTGTTGTTGAAAAGAAGAAAAGATGCTAATATGTTAACAAATAGAATTGTTTTTTCTTCATCTAACTAATCTATCATCACAAGTGGAATATAAGGGTAAAATGTGACAAAAAATGAGGGAATAAAATGCAAGAGCCTAGTAAGAACTATAATAAAAGCTTTTTAACTATTAAATGTCAAGCGCTAAAGACCCAAAGTTTATGTGAAAGTCACTTGCTTTTAAACCTCGCTCAATTATAGTAGAATTAATCAAGGCAAGTAAAAACCCATAAATCACACGAAACACTTGATCTCAACTAAGCTGTTAACTTTGATACTACTTGTTATAATTGTGAATCATTGCGAACTCAAAGTTGAACGCAATACACCACCATATATGCATGAAGCAACAAAAAAAACCATAAGACAATTGATATAAGCCACTATTAGTACATTAAGAACTCGAGAGGGTTCACTTCTTATGTGAGTCTATTTTCAACTTTTACGTGGATTTTAGTGCCAACAAGATGCCTGAATATTGATAAGAGTTCAAGAAAAAAAAAATGCAACCCCTTAGCATTACTACATTAAATGCTAACCAACATAAAAAATTAGTAAATGTTCTTTTATGTTTTCCGGAGTAGCAAATTTAACTTGTTGGTCATGCTATGATCCAACTTTAAAGTTTTGGCTCTCAAAAGATTTGCGAGAAAAGTCATAATAATATTAGAATTTGATAGCTAAGAACTTCACTCATGCAAAAATAAAGCTCAGAAAAAAGATACCTGAATTATCGGATCAAGTAATGCAGCTATCACAGGATCAAATTCTGGCCTCTTGCCAGATGCTGGAACCATCATTCCGTTGTAAGTTTCAATAAGCTCAAGAAGCAAAGATACTCCTTCCCGTACCGCCAGAGGTGGAGATAAATCAACTGCAACCAATGGCGGATACCTTAACAGCTTGTCTCCACGAGTTTTCAATATATTATGAAATGTTTGGTGGGCAGCATCTTTGAGTAGCCAAAGTGTGTTGCAAAGTGCGGTCTCTCTTCCCAACAGGTCCGAAATCTGTAGGGCGATAACAATCAAGTCAGAAAACAGACAACAAAATGGCACTCCCAATAACCAATTAAATTTACTCACAGTGTAACTATAGAACTCCAAAGTATTGCTCAGTTTATATGAAACTATAAGACTAGGTTTAGATTGCAAAACTTGCTCCACTCTAATTTTAAAGGGTCGACACGCCCCTTCAAATATTCTATCAAGAACAGAAGTCACATCGGGTTCTGACTTCGGAAAATCACTTTCGCGTTTCCTCCCAAACTGGCGAGCAGCCGACCCAGAATCAGAAATGGCATCCGTATCGAGTAATACAAGTACAAGTTCTCTTTCTGAAGCAATAGCCTTCGCAAGAAGAAAATTTCAAACATCAATAAATTATAAAATCTGGCACCCAATCAAAAAGCTGTTGACAATGATTAACCTGATGTAACCATCCCAACATATCACCGACATAGCGCAACGGATCATGTGCATGCACTTCAATGGGTCTTGGCAACCCTCCCGGCCCTCCGCGTGTAAGAGCACTAATGAACCTTCTAAACAAAGCATGATGCCTCATATTTGCAACCTGATTACATAACAAATGAGTGTCCATGATGAATTAATGGAGCCAATGTTATACCTCTATGGAGGTTATTTCAGACCTCTTCTGTGCAATACTTGAAAAGAACCGGCCGATCTCTCAGGCAGCGGACAGCTGTCTTTAGAAGGTCACCAATTTCAGGATTATCACTGTCTCCCAATGCTTTACATTCCATTTGTACCCACCTAATATTTACATTTGCATTATGCATCAATGTCAGTAAACTCTTTCCTATAGTATGCCACTTCCATAAATCTGTTTTTTGCGTCAAAGACAAAGTTGATACATGATCATTCCACTAATTTACTTATCAGGACTTCCACAAGCCTTTAGGATACTGTTGCTTTATTATCTTCAAACTACCAATAAGGCTAGGCATTATTTGTATATTCATAGCTTAATAAACTATTCTACTTTGTTGTTTCATATGTATTTCATCTTGTCTAGATACAAAAAAAAACTTTTTTAGAGTAAAAAAATTCAGGTTTTATTATAAGTGATAATCATCACTATCATAAAAAGGCATATATAATGCAGCAATGCCACAAAGGACTCTTTTACCTGCATAGTCTTTCATATGCACCTTCTTGGTAAACAGACATCATGTCCATAAGCTCCAAACCAGCACGCTGCAAACAAACTTAAGGATTATAGTCATGGATACTTCAGAATGAATGATAACTTTTAATGGGCATACTCACTTATTTAGATTTTTTTTTTAATGCATATGACAAATTAGGAAAAGAATTAAAACAGGGCAGGTCAATCTTTTTGCAATTAAAGGAGCAACTGATATAACATTGAAGGAAAAAAATGATTGAAAAACAATTTTTTAAAAAAAAAGACTTGATCCTTTTACTTCTTAAATAAAATGTTTGTTCTATTATTTGTCATAGTAGTGATTCAATACAGTTCTTTGCTTGAAAACTCAAGTACAAGTTTACATTTTCAGTTTGCAGTCAAAAATTTGACTTCAACTTGCAAGCAGAGCTACATCTCAACTGTGTACGATAAGTTTATTAGTTAGAGTTTTCCTTTGATGTTAAGAAAATTTCATGGATTATATAGTTCAAGTTGATGAGTAAATATACAAATTCAAAAGAACAACAAACGGAAAGACCTAACTGCACTGATTAGATTGCACATATGATGATTAGAGGTCACAGTCTACGCGCAATGCAACATCTCCATTAAAAGCACGAATAAGAGTAAGACAACATATATCAATGCATTATTTTAGAAAACCAGTCACCAAAAAAACAGTTACTATCCTACATCTAAAACTCATGCATTAACAGACTGTTCCGACATATTTTAGATTAAATGTTTAAAAACCAAATATTCTAATTTATTTTTAATGAAATAAAGATCATTAATTCACTCTTATGTACTATTTCAGGTACAGTCCCTCCCCTATGTCAAAATCATTCAAAACACGTCTTTAATGCATGTAATACAAAGATAACAAAGCCATATTCGAGCTGAATGCAGCCTTAGAAAAGATGAGGAAACGATATGATACCTGGTGATGTGTTCTTAATAATATCTTGCAGTTTGCATGAATTTCTTGAACATGATGGAGGGCCTTGAAAAAATTTTCATTCAATTCCTCGTCTTTTAGTGCAGTAATCTGTATTTATTGTGGAAATAGAATGATGATTGTTTAATAAAAGAGCACGGCAGAATGTAAATAAATTGATGCCTTGAGATTGAGCTTCAAAACAAGAAAAAAAAAATATATCAATAAAGCTGCTGACATGCCTCTTCATTGGAAAGTTGGTAATCACGAAGAAAACATGACACAATTTCCTGGCGCTGAATAGTGAGATCAAGTTCTTGCTTTAGCCTCTCAGTGGTGCTAATGATATCTCCAGTGCTTGCACTGCAGCTGCTTAATGCCTTTGCTATCCTGTAATAAAAAAAAGGAAAATTTACATGCATGGCACATAATTCTTCTGTATTTATATATCAAACACCTAAAGTTTGATATGTACATTTATAACACTTTGGTGTTAAAAACCTATGCATGAAAAGATGCATCTCACTTTTAAAAAGTTAAAATAGTGGTATTTTCTTATGTGAGGTTAAAGATTTGAGTGGTATGAATGTAAATATCAAAGTTTTAAGTGTTAGATATGTAAATATGTAAGAGTTGTCTGATATGTTTGTAAATGCCCCAAGAAAGCCCATCTAAAACAAACTTCGACACGGGAAGCAAGGCTGATGAAGCATATATACATTTCATAACATAGAATGTAAACAAGGTTATCATTAAGTAAACATTAAAATTGACACGAAGCAAGAACAAATAGATAAAACAAATCAGAATAGGTACTTCTAAAATTCTTTAAAAGTTTGCTTCTTAGGAGATAGAAGAACAATGTTACAATAATTTATTTGAATTTAATCATTCTTAACAGCAAATCAAATTTCTACCATCAGAAATAAGAATCCAAAACAAATACAACAGCAATTAAATCTTCCAATGAACTTGGATAGAAAACGCTGCCAAACCCAATCCCAACATGCGACAAAGAAACTTTAACCAGCCGACTACAAATACTTTACGATCAGCATCGCAGAGTTTACTAGAGCCTTCTAAGTTTATAGCATATGATTCAGGTAAAATACAAAACATAAAGTCGATGGAAGATAGTTGCAATTGCGATAAAGAGACTCACTGATCACAGCATTCGGCCAACGCGTTAACCTCTTCTTCGACTTTATCCAGAACCTGGATCACGTGAAGAGCACTGCAGATTACGTAAAGGAAAAAAAAAACAAAGAAAGATCTGAGGTTATGCCGAGAAGAGGAAAATGAGTACCTGCTGGGCGGGGAGAGAGGCTAAGAGAAAGTGGTGATTGATGGAGAGAGAGCGAAGCTCGATCGAGGAGCGGAGGTTCCTCCGAGCCTGCGGGGTGTTGTCGGTGTAGAAAGTGGAAAGGGTGCCAAGCGAATCCAGTAGATCGGGGCTGTCTGTCCGGGTAGCAAGCACCTTCTTCAGTTTCCGTGAAAGCCCCGGGGCCAAGCTCACCGTTGCCATGTTATCCTCGCCTTCTTCTCCTTCTTCAGGCCGCCTGCGCTGCTTCTTCCCCCTCCGCTACGAAACTCTCCGTTGCGATCGCCTCTGCTTGCGAGAAAACATGTCAAAGGTCCAGTTCGGCTCAATTGATAGTTTGGCCCATTGGAAGGCCCATACTAAGCTAACTGAAATCTACCCATTTAAATTGTTTTTTTTTAAATTTTTTTATTTTTTTTTTTAATAAAGCTAGGCCATGTCCCTCAGAAAAAAAAAAAAAATAGTTACAAGATGAAATTTAAAATTACAGCTCACACGACAATAAAAATCCAAAAATGTCAAAAAGTAAAAACCTGATAACACTCATACCAAAACCAACAATAGTAATACAACTGCATCAGCACTCTAAATTATAATCATTCTTGAAAGAGAAAAGTCCACGAGAAACGAGAAAACCTGCAAAGAAATCAAATAAATACAACGGAACAATCAACAAATTACCAAAATATAAAGAAATAAATAATAAGTGCAAATAAAAGAAATAACAAAATGTTAATAAATAGGAAAAACACAATATGTCAGAATGTATCTGCGATTCAATATTAAAATTTCATTCTAAAATATTGAATATATAAGAATATATTTAGCACATTGTTGAATTTTAATAAAGATTGTAGTTCTCGCATACATATACCAATCACGACATCAAGATAAGATCATGCAGCAAAAGAAGATCAATACCGACCACAACATATAGCCAAGATCAAGCAATGAAAGAAAATCAATATCAATTACAGCATCTAGCCAAAATCAAATAGTAAAAAAAGAGCACAGTAAAGATCAAGTTAAAGCCAGCAAACCATATCAATCCAAAGATCGGCAGAACTACAACAGAGAAAAAACAAACAAATAAAGCTAGTAATGCATCGAAAAACCACCAGCACTATAAATAAAACACTAAAAACAGCCAAACCAAAAATCAAATATAGAAAAAACAACAAAATTCTCTGCTAAGACTGGGAAACTCATCAGNGTAGCAAGCACCTTCTTCAGTTTCCGTGAAAGCCCCGGGGCCAAGCTCACCGTTGCCATGTTATCCTCGCCTGCTTCTCCTTCTTCAGGCCGCCTGCGCTGCTTCTTCCTCCTCCGCTACGAAACTTTCCGTTGCGATCGCCTGTGCTTGCGAGAAAACATGGCAAAGGTCCAGTTCGGCTCAATTGATAGTTTGGCCCATTGGAAGGCCCATACTATGCTAACTGAAATCTTCCCATTTATTTATTTATTTATTTTTTTTTTGAATAAAGCTAGGAAAAAAAAAAGCAGTTACAAAATCATTATTTAAAATTACAGTTTAAAATTACAGCTCACACGACAATAAAAATCCAAAAATGTCAAAAAGTAAAAACCTGATAACACTCGTGCCAAAATCAACAATAACAATACAACTGCATTAGCACTCCAAATTGTAATCATTCTTGAAAGAGAATGAAAAGTCCACGAGAAACGAGAAAACCTGCAAAGAAATCAAATAAATACAACAGAACAACCAACAAACTACCAAAATATAAAGAAAGAAATAATAAGTGTAAATAAAAGAAATAACAAAATGTTAATAAATAGGAAAAACATAATATGTCAGAATGTATCTGCGGTTCAATATTTTTCGTTCTGAAATATTGAATATATAAGAATGTATTTAGCACATTGTTGAATTTTAAAAAAGATTGTAGTTCTCGCATACCTATACCAATCATGGCATCAAGATAAGATCATGCAGCAAAAGAAGATCAATACCGACCACAACTTCTAGCCAAGATCAAGCAATGAAAGAAAATCAATATCAATCACAGCATCTAGCCAAAATCAAATATTAAAAAAAGAGCACGGTAAGATCAAGTTAAAGCCAACAAACCATATCAATCCAAAGATCGGTTGAACTACAACAGAGAAAAAACAAACAAAAAAAGCTAGTCATGCACCGAAAAACCACCAGCAATATAAATAAAACACTAAAAACAGCCAAACCAAAAATCAAATAAAGAAAAAAACAACAAAATTCCCTAGTAAGACTAGGAAACCCAACAGTCCGATTGAAAGAAAAGAAAGCTAAAATAATTAGACAACGTGTAAGAAAGAAAAAAAAATTTTAAAAAATTGAACAATATAAGCATGAATTGTCATTTCCTGCTCTTATAAGAGATCAACCAAAAAAGACGAAGAACATTTCTAGCATTCCTCTCATACCAATTACATAGATAACCACTTGTAAAGCCAAGAGATAAAAACGATTAAAAATTTTGGAAGATAAATTATTAGAGTAATAAATAACTTGAAAAATATTACTAGGGGTATTAAAAGAATTATCATTATGAACACAACTTTTAAGAAACATATGAGAATATGACATTCAAAAAATGGATGAACATGAGATTCAAAATCATTCAAACGTAAAACACAAGTAAGATTGATATGCATACCTCTTAAAGACAGAACATCACAAGTTTTGGGTCCTTTAATAATAACTTTTCAAATATGAATAGCCTATTTTAAGGAAAAACATTTAAACCAAACTAACNAACTGCATTAGCACTCCAAATTGTAATCATTCTTGAAAGAGAATGAAAAGTCCACGAGAAACGAGAAAACCTACAAAGAAATCAAATAAATACAACAAAACAACCAACAAACTACCAAAATATAAAAAAATAAATAATAAGCGTAAATAAAAGAAACAACAAAATGTTAATAAATAGGAAAAACACAATATATCAGAATTTATCTGCGGTTCAATATTAAAATTTCATTCTGAAATATTGAATATATAAGAATATATTTAGCACATTGTTGAATTTTAATAAAGATTGTAGTTCTCACATATCTATGCCAATCATGGCATCAAGATAAGATCATGCAGCAAAAGAAAATCAATACCGACCACAACATCTAGCCGAGATCAAGCAATGAAAGAAAATCAATATCAATCACAGCATCTAGCCAAAATCAAATAGAAAAAAAAGAGCACGGTAAAGATCAAGTTAAAGCCAACAAACCATATCAATCCAAAGATCAGCAGAACTACAACAGAGAAAAAACAAACAAATAAAGTCAGTCATGCACCGAAAAACCGCCAGCAATATAAATAAAACACTAAAAATAGCCAAACCAAAAATCAAATAAAAAAACAACAAAATTCCCTGCTAAGACTAGGAAACCCAACAGTCCGACTGAAAGAAAAGAAAGCTAAAATAACCAGACAACCAAAGAAAATCGNAAGACTAGGAAACCCAACAGTCCGACTGAAAGAAAAGAAAGCTAAAATAACCAGACAACCATAGAAAATCGAAAGCACCCCCCCCACCCCACCCCACCCCACCCCAAAAAGATCAATAATGTGTAAGAAAGAAAAAAAAAACTTTAAGAAATTGAGCAATATAAGCATGAATTGAATTTTTTAATTTTCATTTCCTGCTCTTATAAGAGATCAACCAAAAAAGACGAAGAGCATTAGAATCAATAGATGAATGATGATTCCTAAAAATTTTAGCATTCCTCTCATACTAATCACATAGATAACCACTTGTAAAGCCAAGAGATAAAAATGATTAAAAATTTTGGAAGATAAATTATCAGAGTGATAAATAACTTGAAAAATATTACTAGGGGTATTAAAAGAATTATCATTATGAACACAACTTTTAAGAAACATATGAGAATATGACATTCAAAAAATGGATGTTCATGAGATTCAAAACCATTCAAACATAAAACACAGGTAAGATTGATATGCATACCTCTTAAAGATAGAACATCACAAGTTTTGAGTCCTTTAATAATAACTTTTCAAATATGAATAGCCTAGTTTAAGGAAAAACATTTAAACCAAACTCACTTAAACTAATTAACTTGAGGTCAGAAGACATAAAAAATATATATATCCTTATGAGAATAGGTACTCTTAATCCAAACACAAATAAGGCCATTCGAAATAGAAATCCTACTAATGTCATCAATACAACAAGGAGCTTGAAAATCTAGAGTAGGGAATACCCATTTACAATTTGATGAACAATTTGAGGTCCACTAAATTAAAAAGATCAAAGTTTATTAGTAAAAGAATAAAATTTCATTTTTNTTAATCCAAACACAAATAAGGCCATTCGAAATAGAAATCCTACTAATGTCATCAATACAACAAGGAGCTTGATAATCTAGAGTAGGGAATACCCATTTACAATTTGATGAACACTTTGAGGTCCCCTAAATTAAAAAGATCAAAGTTTATTAGTAAAAGAATAAAATTTCATTTTTGTTTTAATGTGAAGATTAATTGAATTAAAATTTAACATAATCTAACTATTTTGTTGATATTTAAAAACATAGTTATTCGTTGTTCAACAAGTAATTTGTCAAATTATTTATTCTAATACAATTTATATTTTTCATATTAATAAATCTTATTTAATATATATATTACTTTTTTACTTGTTATAAATTTATTAGATTTTAACTTGAAATTTCTTCAATTATCCATTTATTTAGTTTGTAGAATAGTTTGTTACTTATTTTATTTAAAAAAAATTAAATATTCATTTAAATTTTTAATGCTAGCTTTATAAAAAAAATCAAATATAAATCAAGTTTTTTTATTTTATGTGACAAAATTAAATTCTCATTCAAAATTTTTGTTTGTTGAATTAATATAAACAATATAATTATAAGTCAAGAATCATCATTAAAAAACATGACAAATATATAAAACTTGGCTCTAGTTCAAACACAATATGAACAGCTTTTGATTTAACAAAACCAAGTTAAATATATGTCATTCGACTCAGCTCAATTACAGCCCTACCCAAGATTTACATTATAACATAATTTTATAGAGTGTTTAAATAGGTAACATACTCATTTGAAATAAAGCAAAAATTTTCAAGATTGAATTTGAATGCTCATCCAACCAAAATACATTATACTATATAACACTATATATATATATATGTATATATATACATATATATATATATA
>JXCR01145569.1:166660-177746 GCA_002079205.1 Phalaenopsis hybrid cultivar | reverse complement strand
ATTCTACTTCTCATGAGTATCCTAAATTATTAAATTAATAGCACGTGCACGTGATTATACTACGACTCAACTCATGACAATTTATTCACTTTTCTCATTCTCTGTTGGAAGAATTATTTTGATATAGGCTTAAAGAATTATAAGAGAATCGAATATCTAGAGACTTAGTATGTTAACAACTTATGTGAATGCTTTTTTTCAATAAAGATGAGTTAAAATGAGCTCATATAGCATAATGTAAAATAATAAAATATCTTTTTTTGTGAATTCTTGCGTAAAATTTTTACTCAATTTTGCATGTTTACATTCTGCCTGTGACTCTTTATGTTTAAGTAAAGACTGATTCCATAAAAATAAGCAGGATGATAATATTATAGTTGATGAGTTGAATGCTCCTCTTAGCATGGTCAGCTCATCAAAATTTTCATGTTATTACTCTTATGGGCTATTTGATCAATCTAAATTACGATGCTTTTAATGTTGTGCATTTATGTTACACAATGCATTCTAAATGATTTTTAAAATTATTGCATATGTTACCTATTGTAAATATTTGGTCTTTTGACTATATCTATTACAAATATAAAAATTCACAAGTAGTTGAACCATTTTTTTATTGCACAAATTATGATACTCTTACTATTGCAATTCCACACAGCAAAGCCATCATGAATGGTTGGCAAAAATTCTGGCAACCAGTATGTTATCTATTGCAGTTATTCCTTCTTTGACATACAACAACTAGGAATTATGAAAACTAAAGGCCAGCTAATTTTATTTTTCTATTGCGTTTAGTTTGATAAAACATTTTTAAGGGAAATATTTAATTATATTTAGCACCTACATAATATATCATATAATTATATTATTTTTAATAAATGTTACTGTTCACCTAAAACCACTTTAGCATGCTATGTACTTAAGAACTCACCAACCCGCTCATGAATTGAATTCGATAGATAAAATTTTATTATGTATACCGATAAAGGACTTTCATAGGCCTATGCATATGTTAGCAGAACTTGTGAGTCTAGAAAGCCTATCTTCTCCAAAACACAATCACCACTTGCTATCTGTCGAGGTTATCTGTCGAGGTGACATGTTGGCCTTACCAGCCGATGAACCAACTATCATACAGCAGCTGCAGTAGTGACATGTGAAGGTGACCTGCTGATCTCTCAACAAATGTCCCTAGGATTAACATCATTATTAAAGAATGGATAGATTGCTATGTACATTTATGAGTCGTCTGATATCCACATTGACAGCATTTAATTGGAGCATCATTTGAATCGAATTTAATAATTTTTATTCTATTTTCTTAATTAATACTTTTAATCGATTATAAATCTTTGTAGTCTTGTACTCAATTAAATTTTAAAAAAATACTACTCCCCAAAGATATATATATAACCGATTAGTAGTATTTCGAGCCGAAACGAGCCGACCACGAACAAACAAATATTTGTTTGTGTTGTTTGTGTTCGGCTCGTCAACTAAGTGAACAAGCCGAACACAAGCTTCTTAACGAGCCGAACTTGAGATTGTCGCGAACAATGAGTCGTTTTCAATCTTTTTCAACACTTCCCTTCTTAACGAGCCGAACTTGAGATGTTCGCGAACAACGAGTTGTTTCCAATCTTTTTCAACACTTTCCCTTAGAGAGGTTATGCGGAAATAGGGCAGTCAAAAAAGATTGTTGCTCGCGAACAACTCGTGTTCGGCTCGTTCATTAAGTAAACGAGCCGAACACGAACAAGTTTTTAAATCTCGAATTATAAACGAGCTGAACACGAACAACTCTTTGTTCACTCGTGTTCGCCTCGTTTTAGCTCGAAATAAAAAAAATTATATAATTATTTATGTAAAAATATACTACACATATTATTTATATAATAATATATTATATATATTTATATATAAGTTTAAAATGTATCTATTCTTGTGGTAATGTGGTTATGTGTCTTGTTTTGCATACATTTGGTTCAGGTTCGAATCCAGCACTCTACATCTATTTTTTTAGTTTAATTTTAACGAGTCAATTTCAAGTCGAACACGAGCCAAACACAAACACGACTATTTAAATTGAACCGAACACGAACACACTGTTCACGAGCCGTTTTCGAACACGAGCTGATTTCGAACACGAACAATTTCGAACGAACCAAGCCTGAGCTCGCTCAAACTCTGCTCGTTTACAGCCCTATGTGGAAAAATTATTGCGCTCAGACACCAGATACAATTTTGTATCCAGTGTCCAATTAAAAGCAGACACGTCTTAGGGTGGGTCCCACTCTCTTAACAATCAAACAAACCCGTGTATGAAGTGGGACCCACATTTTCGCATGGCCAATTTAAGTTGGACACCGGACGCAATAATATCTCGATTATGTGGGTTGTGTGAGCCCAAGGTGGATAAGGGGCTTCACATCCTTCAAAAATTTTATTCAAAGTGAACTAGTTAACTAAAATAAAGAACGAAAGCTTACATAATTACGAAACCGAGTACATATCCATTTCTATCACCACATATAATGTAAAATTTTATTGGAAATCATTGAAATCGAGCAAAATTATAGAAATTAAAAAATGGTGAGAAATGCTAAATAGTGGTCATAATAAATTTTAAAATGTGTATATTTTAAGATGAATAGAATATAAAATTAAATTGATGGCATATTCTCGCTAAATGTTTTCATCATCTTAAAAACTCCTGAATATGGATCTTATAATCTTTAAGAGTATCATTTCAAGTATTGTGGCCAAAGTTTTGAAATGTTTATTTAGTATTTAATATATTTTAATACTATAAAAAATGAGTGATTGCATGTTTATTGAATTTTTCTCATCAAGACGCTCAATTTGACTGAAAACATTTAAGATTTTGAGATTCTTTGACATTACGATCAATTAATATCTTAAAAATTTGCAACAAATTTTCTAAGAAAAGAAATCGTTTGTTAACATCTCTGACAAGAGTTTGAAGATTTAAAAGTTTTGAAGATTTTAAGAAAATCTCGAATGATTGATCATGAAAATTATATTGACGCGATAGATTCAATATTATAAATTTTTATTTATCCAATCCTTGATTGTATATTCCTTCATCTCGACTAAATTATGAACTAAAATTATTAATCTTTATATATTAATGCAAGCTAGGAAATTTGCGGCAGTAGAGTGATGTATTATCGTCTTAATGTAGTACGAAGAATTAACACACACTCAAAAGAGAGAAGAAAACTAATAGTGCACTAAAAATTTTTACGTTGAAAACCTCTAAAGGGAAAAAAACCACGGGGGTGGCGCAGTTGTAAAAATCTACTATAAGTTGATGATTACAAAGATTTCGTGTCATGCTGACGGGAAATGATTATAAAGTCTTCTAAATTACAACATCAGCGTACAAATGAACTTGTTGTAAGGAACGGGCAGCTACCGATAATGAACGACGGTGACCTACAGAAGGTGGTCGATAGTGGTCGGTGGTGGTCAACGGCGGTTGACGGCGGTCGACGACGACAGGAGTATGCTAGACTTCAGCTCATTCTCAAAGTTTAAAGCTCTTCCTCAACTCTCAAGCTCTCTCCCTTTTCCTCACGAGAAGGTGAGATTTTATTTATACAGTTTTAAGTGCAATTAATGTAACAATATGAACCACTATTATCAAACGAACTAGAGAGGTTCCTTTTGTCACACAAAGTTTGATAGATATTTAAATGTCTTAATGATATTAGAATTGAGCGATATTTTGCTCGTGGAAATCGTTTTTTCAAGATACTCGATTAAGTTATAGACTTGCTAGGTTTGACATTCATTTAACCTTTCAAATGTGTCAAAAAAGCTTTCAAAAGTTGTTTAATGATTTGATCGGGGATCGATTTGGTTCGTATTGGATCAATTTTTGCACCATTGGGTGCATCTCATCGAGCCGGACAGTTTGACTATAAGTTTACTGAAATTTGAGTTTTAGATAACTCTAATTAAAGTTTGAATATTTTTTGCTCAAAAGATTGCTTCGATATTTGTGTTAGTTGATGAAAATTTATTGGAGAAATATCAGTTGCCCGGTGAGATTATTTAGTCATCCGAGAATANTGTTTATGTTCGGCTCGTTTGCTTAGCGAGCCGAACACGAGCCGTTCGCGAACAGAAAGTCATTTTGGCAACACTGATCACGAAGCTATAAGATATTAAAAATTGGGGCAAAATTTAAAAGATAATTTGAATCGAATTTAATAATTTTTTTTTCTATTTTCTAATACTTTTAATTGATTATAAATCTTTGTAGTCAGTTAAATTTTAAAAAAATACTACTCATCAAAGATATATATATAATTAATTAGTAGTATTTCGAGCCGAACACGAACAAACAAATATTTGTTTGTGTTGTTTGTGTTCGGATCGTCAATTAAGCGAACGAGCCGAAATGAGCTATTCGCGAACAGCGAGTCGTATTGACAACCTTATCTATGAGTCATATAATTGATGGGCTCTTCCGCCTTTAAGCCTTACACACGAATGAACCCATGAAAATATATCATCTCCTTCCATCTCTTTCTCTCTCTCTCTCTCTCATAAGGGATTGAGTTTTGGGATCTAGGGCATGGACAACGCAAATCTAATCTTTTTCAACACTTTTCCTTAGAGGTCGTCCCAAGGTTATGTGGAAATAGGGCTGTCAAAAAAGCTCGTTGTTCGGCTCATTCATTAAGTAAACGAGCCGAACACGAACAACTATTTGTTCGCTCGTGTTCCGCTCGTTTTAGCTCGAAATAAAAAAAAATATATAATTATTTATATAAAAATATATTACACATATTATTTATATAATAATTTATTATATATATTTATATCTAAGTTTAAATTCTAACTGCACTTGTGGTAATGTGGTTATGCGTCTTGTTTTGCATACATTTGGTTCATGTTCGAATCCAGTATTCTACATTTATTTTTTCAGTTTAATTTAACGAGCCAATTTCGAGCCGAACACGAGTCAAACACAAACACGACTATTTAAATCGAACCAAACACAAACACACTGTTCACGAGTCGTTTGTCGAACACGAGCCGATTTCGAACACGAACAATTTCGAACAAGCCAAGCCTGAGTTCACTCAAACTCGGCTTGTTTACAACCCTATGCAGAAAAATTATTGCTTTCGGACACCAGACATAATTTTGTGTCCAGTGTCCAGTTAAAAGTAGACACGTCTTAGAGTGGGTCCCACTCTTTTAAAAAATCAAACAAACACGTGTATTAAGTGGGACCCACATTTCCGCGTGGCCAATTTAAGTTGGACACCAGACGCAATAATATCTCGGTTATGTGGGCTGTGTGAGCCCAAGATGGATATGGGGCTTCACATCCTTCAAAAATTTTATTCAAAGTGAACTAGTTGACTAAAATAAAGAATGAAAGCTTACATAATTACGAAACCGAGTACATATCCATTTCTATCACCACATATAATTTAAAATTTTAGTGGAAATCATTAAAATTGAGCAAAATTAATAGAAATTAAAAAATGGTGAGACATGCTGAATAGTGGTCATAATAAATTTTAAAATGTGCATATTTTAAGATGAATAGAATATAAAAATAAATTGATGGCATGTTCTCGCTTAATGTTTCCATCATCTTAAAAACCCCTTACAAGGAGAATATGGATCTTATAATCTTTAAGAGTAGCATTTCAAGTATTGTGGCCAAAGTTTTGAAATGTTTATTTAGTATTTAAGTATTTTAATACTACAAAAAATGAGCGATTGCATGCCCATTGAATTTTTCTCATCAAGATGCTCAATTTGACTGAAAACATTTAAGATTTTGAGATTCTTTGACATTATGATCAATTGATATCTTAAAAATTTGCAACAAATTTTCTAGGAAAAGAAATTGTTTATTAACATCTCTGACAAGAGTTTGAAGATTTTAAGAAAATCTCCAAGGATTGATGATGAAAATTATATTGACGTTATAGATTCAATATTATAAAATTTTATTTAACCAATCCTTGATTGTATATTCCTTCATCTCGAATAGATTATGAACTAAGTAGAGGATAAATTATTAATCTTTATATGTTAATGCATGCTAGGAAATTTGCGGCAGTAGAGTGATATATTATCGTCTTAATGTGGTACGAAGAATTAACACACACTCAGAAGAGAGAAGAAAACTAATAGTACACTAAAAATTTTTACGTTGAAAACCTCTAAAGGGAAAAAAAACACGGTGGGTGGCGCAGTTGTAAAAATCTACTATAAGTTGATGATTACAAAGATTTTGTGTCATGCTGGTGGGAAATGATTACAAAGTCTTCTGAATTACAAAATCGATGTACAAATGAACTTGTTTTAAGGAACGGGCAGCTACCGATAATGAACGACGGTGGCCTACAGAAGGTGGTCGATAGTGGTCGGTGGTAGTCAACGGCGGTTGGTGACGGTCGACGACGGCAAGAGTATGCTAAACTTCAGCACATTCTCAAAGTTTCAAGCTCTTCCTCAATTCTCAAGCTCTCTCCCCCTTCCTCATGAGAATGTGAGATTTTATTTATAGAGTTTTAAGTGCAATTAATGTAAGAATATGAACCACTATGATCAAACGATCTGAAGAGATTCCTTTGATCACACGGAGTTTGATAGATATTTAAATGCCTTAATGATATTGGAATTGAGCGATATTTGGCTCGTGGAATTCGTTTTGTCAATATACTCGATTAAGTTAAAGACTTGCTAGATTTGACATTCATTTAACCTTTCAAATGTGTCAAAAAAAGCTTCCAAAAGTTGTTTAGTAATTTGATCGGGGATTGATTTGGTTCAGATTGGATCAATTTTTTGCACCATTGGGTGCATCTCGTCGAGCCGGTCAGTTTGACTATAAGTTTACAGAAATTTGAGTTTTAGATGACTATTAATTAAAGTTTGAATATTTTTTGCTCAAAAGATTGCTTCGATATTTGTGCTAATTGATGAAAATTTATTGGAGAAATATCAATTGCTCGGTGAGATTAATTTAGTCATCCAAGAATATCGAAATCATGAGCGTTTATCTTTATCTGACACACACACACACACACACACTCATGTATTTATTTATTTATTTATATCACAAGCCCTCAGCCACCCTCATGTGTCTAACTATTTCAGGACCGCACTCACCACCAGCAAACAAGTCAGAGAGGGATTCAAAACCGTGACCTGAGGAGACATACGATCTTCAAAGAGACTGCTCTACCAACATGTCACGGCTAGCAACACACACAATTTTCTTGCTATATAAAACTAAGCCTCGAAATGACAATAAGATATATTTGCTATAAAAAATCAAAGCTCAAAATAACTACAAGATATATTTGAGATCTTTAAGTCGTGTTAAAAATCACCACTATTATGGTTGAATCTTTGAGTTAGCACAAAAAAAAACAAAAACCGAAAAAAACTTGGCTGTACTTGTAGGAGCATGATAGCCTTAATATCTTGATTGATAATGACTTCATCCTAAATTATACTTTTAAAGGCTTTTAAATCAACCCATCCTTAAACAAATAGAGGCTGCCAAACTTAAGAGTTAAGACACGCCTTTGAACTTTTTAAATGAAGGAAAAATTTACAAATTTTGAGATATATAATTTTTAAGATTTTAAGATAATGAATCTCTTTTAAGGCTTACGCCTTTTAAGGTCTTTAAATATACGTGAAAATTTTGTATCATTTGTGGCTTCTGCTTTCAAGATTTTTTAGAGAATGTGTACCATTAAAGCATTTATCTTGTAAAATTTTTACATAATGCGTACTTTTTAGGCTTCTATATTTTAAAATTTATAGGGAATCTAAAGCTTTTATTACTTTTGTCTTGAGAAAGTTGTTAAATATTATGTACATTCTAAAATTTTTGTCTTTTAAATTTTTAAAAAAAATTTATACATTTTAAATTTTTTAAATTTTTTATTATTTTTTTATTTTTTAAATGATTTATAATTGTTAAGTCCAAATATGTCATGTGAGACATGCACAAGGATCAGAGTTGTATGTACCATGAGGGAGGGAAAAAAAAAGAGATAGAAAAGGGAAATGAAATAAAATAACAAACATAGTCTTACTCAAAAGGGGCGAACATGGGTATTGACCAATTATATATATATATATATATATATATATATATATATATAAAATATAATATAATGAGTAATAAAAGGGGTGACAGGTCTTCTTATATAAGATGAGTTTAGAGAAAAGAGCCAAAACTCCTCTTCCCCCCTGCATACATGGTATGATTCTCCTATTTATAGAAGATAGAGGGACCAAGTCAATTTACATGTTTGTTCCTGCTTTACATTTATTAAAAGACGAGTTTGTCATTACAATAGATCATGTTATGATCATACAAACATGCATATGCATTGACATATCATAATACTCAACTATGTGTGAGTGATCATATGTGATATGTCAGGTGGGACTGATACAAGTGTCAGGATAAATTAACATTCATATCAAAGGGCATGTGTATAAACACATGTCACACTTACCCAACTCAATCATACAAAGTAACAACATTGTTATTATTATATTTTTATGTTCACCACTTTAATAGGAAAATTACAGATCTTTATAGTGCCTTTTTATATCTATAACTTATTTTTGACACATTTTCGTTATCTATCTTTTTATTTGCACCGTTAGATTGTCTTGAGATTTTTACAGATCATTTTTGTGTGTCAATAAGTTCTCTGATTTTATTGTTACTTGATAGTGACAACTGCGATAAAAATAAGAAAATTTTTAAAACAAATAAACATAATTACATGAATCATTGTTGATATTCCTTATCTAGGCACTCTCCACGCTCTGTTTTAACATTGTTTGAGCTTTCCTGCCTTCTCCGAAGCATTTTTTCCTAATTAACTATTTGTTCGGTGTTGTGTTAAGATATTCACTAACATTGATTTGATAACCTGTGTTAACTTGCAACTTGGCTCCTTAAGAAATTGCCGATCGTGATATCTTCCAACTCAAATCTTATTTTCGCCCATCCAATTTGCTAGGTCGGACCATCAATTGATCTCTCATCACTGACTTTTTTATTTATTAGCTCTTGAAGGAAAATCTTTTGTTTGCTCGCCCTGGAATAAAGACTTTTATGTGTTGGCTCTGAAGGAGAGTATTTTGTTTGTTCACCCAGGAGAGGAGTCTTTTGTTATTAATGACTTGTTTACTCACTCGGAACCAAGCTCTCTGAGTGTCAGTTATACCTCTGACAGCATTAGAGAAATTTTTGCCACAACATAAGATAAGTTGTGAAGTAACACTCTCTTTATTTGTTGGAGGAGGAGTCAACCGCTCAGAATTGATCGAGCAGTGCACAAGTACAGTCGAAACAACTGTTAAGAGTCAGTCATCTATTTCGCGGTACTCTTCTCGTAGCTAAAGCCCCTACGATGACGATGAAAATAGTGTTTCTAGCTCTAAGTATATTGCATGAACTCCTTAACGCACTCTCTGTTAGAAGTGTCTATGAGATATATTTCTCTTTGTTGGTGTCGCTTCCCTTCAAGTTGGTTGCATGTTTTATGCTCATCGCACCTTTTAGGATGTTTAATCCAAATTTGTCATGACAAGTATGCCTAAGAATTAGAGAAGAATAGACCTTGAGGGAGAAAAAACGAGACAAAAAAGGGGAAAAAATAAAATAGCTCGCCTAGACTTCTCCCATATATAAGATTATAAGAGAATATGAGACGAATCTCCTTACATAAGATGCGTCTAGAGAAAAGAGTTAAAACCCCCCCTTCCTTCCTCTTATATGATATGATTCTTTTATTTATAGAAGATATAAGAACCAAGCCTAAAATTATATGGTTGTTTCTGCTTTAATGGATGAATTATAGGTAATTATTATCTTTTTATGGTCTCCATATTAATAGTGGAGTTATAGGTCATTATGATGTATGTTTATGGTCTCCACTTTAATAGAGTTACATGTTATTATTATCTTTTTATGCTCTCAACTTTAATATGAGAGATAGGTCTTATGGTGCCTTTTTATGTCCATAACAAATTCTTGACATATTTTTGTCATCTATCATTTTATTTAGACCATTGATTGTCTCGAGATTTGTGCAAATTATTTTTTGGTGCACAATATCATACGGGACATTTATCTTCTAAAATTGCTAAATAATACATAAATTATACGACTTCATCTTTCTAAGTTCTTTAAATGAGCCAAGACATTATTCACTATTAGTTCTCTTTTCGATTTATTTATAGGTAGATACATCTTTTGGGAGTTTAAAGTGAAGACATTGTCTTACATGAAATATTTATTAAATAATTTTATTTATATCTAATATGAGATATATGATAATTAAAAAAAATTAAATCATTAGTTACCTTCAACAGAAAAAGAATTATATTTTTTTAGATAAAAATTACATAACGAGCTCAATTTTTTTTAACTACTTTGATAATGGGATACTTCAATTAAATTTATTGGAGATAAACTTAGCAAACAAATGACTAATCTCCCTATATACATTGATAGTCTTGAGTGTAGGAAATTTATTTTTTTATTGAGAAATAAATAAAACAGTTATGAATCTAAATAATAATAGATTAACAAAATATTGATTTATAAATTGAACATGTGTTCGCTATGATGAATTCGATCAGAATAGTTGATTATAAAGGTAGCTCCTAAAATTCCTTCTCCAAAGAGTCGTTTTACTTGAACCTTCAAAACAATTCAAATAAGATAATGGATTGGAAAAGAGGAAAATAAGATGAAAGCTAAGCAATTTTCTAGCACACAACAATTTTGATGGACGTGATTGATGAGTACCATCGATCAACTATAAGCTTTATGGGCATGTAATGTTTTCATTCTAAAAAAGGTCCAATCTAATAGGCTAGAGGTCTATTTACATGTAGGCTTCTTTGATAGCTTAGGAATGTCATTTTAGACGCACAAAATCAAATTGTAAAAGAATTTGTAGCCAATTTGTAGCCAATGGTTAGAATGATTAACCATCGCGAACAATGTGACTAAAATTTATGATTTTGGATATATATATAT
>JXCR01145569.1:147528-166359 GCA_002079205.1 Phalaenopsis hybrid cultivar | reverse complement strand
ATATATATATATATATCCAAAATCATAAATTTTAGTCACATTGTTCGCGATGGTTAATCATTCTAAAAAAATACAACTCAAATTATCTAAGACAAAATTTAAAGCATCAATCACAAATCTGTCAAAAACATCCAAGAGCTAAAAAACAGAACCAACATTCGATCTGTGGCATGAAATGAACATATATATAATTTCAAAAAATAAATAATAGACGGTTCTTATCAACATGTATCATTAAAATGATGAAAATGCCTCACAACCATTCAATTATTCTGTATGATTGGACTTCATTTTTTTTTAATCCAGTTCCTTTCTAAATTTAATCTCAACCGTTGAAAAATAAATAGTAAATAAACAGCAAATATCCTAATCACACCAGTCGAAAATCGAAATACAAACATTCAGCTCAAAAAGACAAAAAAATACGGTAATCTTACCTGAATCTGCGGTCCCCACACCTCCCGTCCCTTGCGCCCCCGTGACAGAGCCAGCCCGTCTTCAAATCCACGCACCTCTCCAGCGTTTCAATCGCTCACGAGTGCTGCGAAGCAGAAATAAGACAAAACTGAAATATATTAGATTATCGTAATTTTAAATTTAATATATCTATTTTAATTTACTTTAACTACATAAGTTTCTATAAATAATAATTTAATAATAATTATATTTGTATTTAAAAAATATATTTAGAATAATTATAAAAAAATTATACCCTCACTCCCCTGTGCTCATATTCTGTTCCTTTAACGCAATCATTCCACATACGTAGCATACCTTCTTTCCCAATTCCCACCCACCGCAGCTACATAAACCCACCTCACACTCCCCTCTCCTGACCACGCCCGCCATGGCCAGACCAGTCATCTTCTTCCTCGTCCTCCTCCTCTCCATAGCCTGCGCTGCCGCTGAGCGAGCATCCTACATCGTTCACATGGCAAAAAANATTATATATATATATATATATATATATATATATATATATATATATATATATATATATATATATATACATTTGTATAGATAGATAGATATATAGGAATATATAGTACACACTCGGTAAGGGTGATCTATGTTGTTTATAATTTTCTTGCTATATAAAACTAAACCTCTAAATGACAATAAGATATATTTGCTATAAGAAAATCAAACCTCTAAATAACTACAACATATATTTGAGATCTTTAAGTCGTGTTAAAAATCACCACTATTATGGTTGAATCTTTGAGTTAGCACTTAAAAAACAAGAACCAAAAAAAAAAAAAATTGCTGTGCTTGTAGGAGCATGATAGCCTTAATATCTTGATTGATAATGACTTTATCCTAAATTATACTTTTTAAGGCTTTTAAATCAACCCATCCTTAAACAAATAGAGGCTGCCAAACTTAAGAGTTAAGACACGCCTTTGAACTTCTTAAATGAAGGGAAAATTTATAAATTTTGAGATATATAATTTTTAAGATTTTAAGGTAATGAATCTATTTAAGGCTTACGCTTTTTAAGGTCTTTAGGTTTACGTGAAAAATTTGTATCATTTATGACTTCTGCTTTCAAGATTTTTTAGAGAATATGTACCATTAAAGCATTTATCTTGTAAAATTTTTACATAATGCATACTTTTTAGGCTTCTATATTATAAATTTTTTAGGGAATCTAAAGCTTTTATTACTTTCGTCTTGAGAAAGTTGTTAAATATTATGTACCTTCTAAAATTTTTGTCTTTTAAATTTTTTTAAAAATTTATACATTTTAAATTTTTTATTTTTTAGATGATTTACACCTGTTAAGTCCAAATATGTCATGTGAGACATGCCCAAGGATCAGAGTTGTATGTACCTTGAGGGAGGGAAAAAAAGAGATTGAAAAGGGAAATGAAATAAAATAACACACATAGTCTTACTCAGAAGGGGCAAACTGGGGTATTGACCAATTATATATATAAAATATAATGAGTATAAGAAAAGGGGTGACAGATCTTCTTATATAAGATGAGTTTAGAGAAAAGGGCCAAAACCCCCCTTCCTCCCCTCATACATGGTATGATTCTCCTATTTATAGAAGATAGAGGGACAAAGTCTAATTGCATGTTTGTCTCTGCTTTATATCTATTAAAAGATGAGTTTGTCATTCAAATAGATCATGTTATGATCATACAAACATGCATATGCATTGACATATCATAATCTTCAACTATGTGTGAGTGATCATATGCGATATGTCAGGTGGGCCTGATGCAAGTGTTAGGCTAAATTAACATTTATCCACACTTACCCAACTAAATCGTACAAAGTAACAACATTGTTATTATTATATTTTTATGTTCACCACTTTAATAGAAAAATTACTGATCTTTATAGTGCCTTTTTATATCTATAACTTATTTTTGACACATTTTCGTTATCTATCTTTTTATTTGCACCGTTAGATTGTCTTGAAATTTTTACAGATCATTTTTGTGTGTCAATAAGTTCTCTGATTTTCGCGATAAAAATAAGAAAATTTTTAAAGCAAATAAACATAATTACATGAATCATTGTTGATACTCCTTATCTAGGCACTCTCCACGCTATGTTTTAACATTTTTTGAGCATTCCCGCCTTCTCCGAAGCATTTTTTTCCTACTTAACTATTTGTTCGGTGTTGTGTGTTGTGTTAAGATATTCACTAGCATTGATTTAATAACATGTGTTAACTTGCAACTTGGCTCCTTAGGAAATTGCCGATCGTGATATCTTCCAACTCAAATCTTAGTTTTAGCCCATCCCATTTGCTAGGTCGGACCGTCAATTGATCTCTCATCACTGACTTTTTTATTTATTCCCCTTTGAAAGAAAATTTTTTGTTTGCTCGCCCTGGATTGAAGACTTTTATTTGTTGGCCCTGAAGGAGAGTATTTTGTATGCTCACTCAGGAGAGGAGTTTTTTATTATTAATGTCTTGTTTGCTCGCTCGGAACCAAGGTCTCCGAGTGTCAGTTAAACCTCTGACAACATTAGAGAAATTTTTGCCACAACATAAGATAAGTTGTGAAGTAACACTCTCTTTATTTGTTGGAGGAGGAGTCAACCGCTCAGAATTGATCGAGCAGTGCACGAGTACAGTCGAAACAACCGTTAAGAGTCAGTAATCTATTTCGCGGTACTCTTCTCCTAGCTAAAGCCCCTACGATGATGATGAAAATAGTGTTTCTAGCTCCAGGTATATTGCATGAACTCCTTAACGTGGTCTCTGTTAGAAGTGTCTCTGAGATATATTTCTCTTTGTTGGCGTCGCTTCCCTTCAAGTTGGTTGCATGCTTCATGCTCATCGCACCTTTTAGGATGTTTAATCCAAATTTTTCATGACAAGTATGCCTAAGAATTAGAGTAGGATAGACCTTGAAGGAGAAAAAACGAGACAGAAAAGGGTAAAAATAAAATAGCTTGCATAGACTTCTCCCGTATATAAGATTATAAGAGAATATGAGACGAATCTCCTTGCATAAGATGGGTCTAGAGAAAAGAGTAAAAAACCCCCCTTCCTTCCTCATATATGATATGATTCTTCTATTTATAGAAGATAGAAGAACCAAGTCTAAAATTATATGGTTGCTTTTGCTTTAATGGATGAATTATAGGTTATTATTATCTTTTTTATGGTTTCCATATTAATTGCGGAGTTATAGGTCACTATGATGTCTGTTTATGGTCTCCGCTTTAATAAAGAAGTTATATGTTATTATTATCTTTTTATGCTGTCAATTTTAATAAAAGAGATAGGTCTTATGGTGCCTTTTTTATATTCATAACAAATTCTTGGCATATCTTAGTCATCTATCTTTTTATTTAGACCATTAGATTATCTCGAGATTTGTGTAGATTGTTTTTTGGTGTACAATATCATATGGGAAATTTATCATCTAAAATTGTTAAATAGTACAAACATCATTCGGCTTTATCTTTCTAAGTTCTTTAAATGAGCGAAGACATTATTCACTATTAGTTTCTCTTTTGGATTTATTTATAGGTAGATACATCTTTTGGGAGTTTAAAGTGAAGACATTGCTTACATGAAATATTTATTAAATAATTTTATTTATATCTAATATGAGATATATGATAATTAAAAAAATGAAATCCTTAGTTACCTTCAACAGAAAAAGAATTATATTTTTTGAGATAAAAATTATATTAGGAGCTCAATTTTTTGTAACTACTTGATAATGGGATGATTCTATTAAATTTATTGGAGATAAAATGAGCAAACAAATGACTAATCTCCCTATATACATTGATAGTCTTGAGTGTAGGAAATTTTTTTTGGTGAGAAATAAATAAAATAGTTATAAATCTAAATAATAAGAGATTAACAAAATATTGATTTATAAATTGAACATGTGTTCGCTATCATGAATTCGATCAGAATAGTTGATTATAAAGGTAGCTCCTAAAATTCCTTCTCCAAAGAGTCGTTTTACTTGAACTTTCAAAACAATTCAAATAAGATAAAAGATCGGAAAAGAGGAAAATAAGATGAAAGCTAAGCAATTTTCTAGCACGGATCAATTTTGATGGACGTGATTGATGAGTACCATCGATCAACTATAAGCTTTATGGGCATGATAATATTTACATTCTAAAAAAGGTCCAATCTAATAGGCTAGAGGTCTATTTACATGTAGGCCTCTTTGATAGCTTAGGAATGCCATTTTAGACGCACAAAATCAAATTGTAAAAGAATTTGTAGCCAATGGTTAGATATATATATCTCCAAAATCATAAATTTTAGTCACATTGTTCACGATGGTTAATCATTCTAAAAAAAATACAACTCAAATTATGTAGGACAAAATTTAAAGCATCAATCACAAATCTGTCAAAAACATCCAAGAGCTACAAAACATAACCAACATTCGATCTGTGGCATGCAATGAACATATATATAATTTCAAAAATAAATAATAGACGATTCTTATCAACATGTATCATTAAAATGATGAAAATGCCTCACAACCATTCAATTATTCTGTATGATTGGACTTCTTTTTTTTTTTTAATCCAGTACCCTTTCTAAATTTAATCTCAACCGTCGAAAAATAAATAGAAAATAAACAGCAAATATCCTAATCACACCAGTCGAAAATCGAAATACAAACATTCAGCTCAAAAAGACAAAAAGATACGGTAATCTTACCTGAATTTGCGGTCCCCACACCCCCCCTTCCCTTGCGCCCCCGTGACTGAGCCAGCCCGTCTTCAAATCCACGCACCTCCAGCGTTTCCATCGCTCACGAGTGCCGCGAAGCAGAAATAAGACAAAACAGAAATATATTAGATTATCGTAATTTTAAATTTAATATATCTATTTTAATTTACTTTAACTACATAAGTTTCTATAAATAATAATTTAATAATAATAATATTTTTATTTAAAAAATATATTTAGAATAATTATAAAAAAATTATGCCCCTCACTCCCCGGTGCTCATATTCTGTTCCTTTAACGCAATCATTCCACATACGTATCATACCTTCTTTCCCAATTCCCACCCACCGCAGCTACATAAACCCACCTCACACTCCCCTCCCTGACCACGCCCGCCATGGCCAGACCAGTCATCTTCTTCCTTCTCCTCCTCCTCCTCTCCATAGCCTGGGCTGCCGCAGAGCGAGCATCCTACATCGTTCACATGGCAAAAACACAAATGCCGCCGCGCTTCACCGAACACTCCCACTGGTACGACGCCTCGCTCCGCTCCATATCAGACTCCGCCGATCTGCTCTACACCTACGACACCGTCGCCCATGGATTCTCGGCCCTGCTCACCCCTGCGGAGGCCCGAATCCTAGCTCGACAACCCGGCGTTCTTTCCGTCCTACCGGACATCCCTTACTATCTTCACACCACCNATCAGACTCCGCCGATCTGCTCTACACCTACGACACCGTCGCCCATGGATTCTCGGCCCTGCTCACCCCTGCTGAGGCCCGAATCCTAGCTCGACACCCCGGCGTTCTTTCCGTCCTACCGGACACCCCTTACTATCTTCACACCACGCGCACCCCGGAGTTTCTCGGCCTAGATCTCCCTGCTGAGCTCGTCCCGGAATCGTCCACCATCGCCGACGTCGTTATTGGGGTCCTCGATACCGGCGTTTGGCCGGAGCGCAACAGCTTCGACGACAACGGCTTAGGTCCGGTCCCTGCCTTCTGGAAAGGGGAGTGCGTCGCTGCGAAGGACTTCGATCCGACTAAGGCCTGCAATCGCAAGCTCATTGGCGCGAGATTCTTCTCCAAGGGATATGAATCCAGTATGGGACCAATCGACGAGAGCCATGAGTCGAGATCCCCATGCGATGCTGATGGCCATGGTACCCACACTTCCACAACCGCTGCCGGCTCTGCAGTCACCAACGCAAGTCTCCTCGGCTACGCCGAGGGTACAGCGCGGGGCATGGCTCTACGCGCGCGAATCTCAGTGTATAAGGTCTGCTGGGCCNTCTCCCTGCTGAGCTCGTCCCGGAATCGTCCACCATCGCCGACGTCGTTATTGGGGTCCTCGATACCGGCGTCTGGCCGGAGCGCAACAGCTTCGACGACAACGGCTTAGGTCCGGTCCCTGCCTCCTGGAAAGGGGAGTGCGTCGCTGCGAAGGACTTCGATCCGACGAAGGTCTGCAATCGCAAGCTCATTGGCGCGAGATTCTTCTCCAAGGGATATGAATCCAGTATGGGACCAATCGACGAGAGCCATGAGTCGAGATCCCCACGCGATGCTGATGGCCATGGTACCCACACTTCCACAACCGCTGCCGGCTCTGCGGTCACCAACGCAAGTCTCCTCGGCTACGCCGAGGGTACAGCACGGGGCATGGCTCTACGAGCGCGAATCTCAGTGTATAAGGTCTGCTGGGCTGGAGGCTGCTTCAGTTCCGACATCCTCGCGGCAATGGATGCAGCCGTGAATGATGGCTGCCATGTACTATCCCTTTCACTCGGCGGCGGAGCCGCTGATTATTACCGCGATAGTGTCGCCATCGGTGCGTTCAACGCAATGGAGAAAGGGGTTCTCGTCTCCTGTTCGGCCGGAAACGCCGGCCCGGGAGCCGCCACGCTGTCGAATCTCGCGCCTTGGATCACAACCGTTGGAGCAGGGACACTCGATCGGGATTTCCCGGCCTACGTCGTGCTCGGCAACGGGAAGAATTATACGGGGGTTTCGCTTTACAGCGGGAAGCTCCTTCCGTCGACTCCGATCGCCTTAGTCTACGCAGGCAACGCGACGAACTCGAGTAATGGAAACCTCTGCATGCCGGGAACACTCCTGCCGGAAAAAGTTGCTGGGAAAGTANGGGGGTTTCGCTTTACAGCGGGAAGCTCCTTCCGTCGACTCCGATCGCCTTAGTCTACGCAGGCAACGCGACCAACTCTAGTAATGGAAACCTCTGCATGCCGGGAACACTCATGCCGGAAAAAGTTGCTGGGAAAGTGGTCCTCTGTGAGAGAGGCATCAATGCTAGGGTTCAGAAGGGCATGGTAGTGAAAGACGCCGGCGGTGCCGGCATGATCTTGGCGAACACCGCCACGAACAGCGAGGAACTCGTAGCCGATGCTCATCTGCTTCCTGCAACTTTGATTGGTGAAAAAGCCGGAAACGCGGTCAAGGCGTACTCCATCTCCGATCCCAACCCCACCGCCACCATCATCTTTGGAGGTACTAAGGTTGGTGTCAGTCCATCGCCGGTGGTTGCCGCGTTCTCTTCTCGTGGACCAAACTCGGTAACGCCGGAGATATTAAAGCCCGATCTGATCGCCCCCGGTGTCAACATTCTCGCCGGATGGACCGGCGCCGTCGGCCCTACTGGACTTCCGACTGATTCGCGGCGGGTGGAGTTCAATATCATCTCCGGCACATCGATGTCGTGCCCGCATGTTAGCGGCCTCGCGGCGCTTCTCAAGGAGGAGCATCCGGATTGGAGCCCGGCGGCGATAAAATCAGCGCTGATGACTACCGCCTACGTGAAATACCAAAACGGCGACGGTATCCTGGACGTCGCCACCGGCCAGGAAGCTACGCCGTTCGACGTTGGAGCCGGTCATGTGGATCCAAGAAAGGCGATGGATCCTGGGCTTGTCTATGACCTAACTGCACAGGACTACCTCGAATTCCTCTGTGCGCTTAACTACACCTCACTTCAGATCGCTGCAATGTCGAAGGATCGGAACTTCTCGTGCGACAGCCGGAAGAACTACGCAGTGTCGAAGCTCAATTACCCTTCGTTTTCGGTGGCCTTCGCAACGGCGATTGCAAGTGCCGACGAGATTGCGTCGGCAACAGTGACGCATGAGAGGACGGTGACGAATGTGGGATCTCCGGCGACTTATAAGGCGACAGCGACGGCGAAGGTTGACGGCGGGGAGGTTAAGATTACGGTGGAGCCGGCGGTGCTGAGTTTTACAGAGACGGGAGAGAAGAAGAGCTACATAGTGAAGTTCACAGCGCCGTCACTGCCGTCTGGCTCGTCGGGGTTAGGCAGGTTAGAGTGGTCCGACGGGAAGCACACCGTTGCCAGCGCGATTGCTTTCACTTGGACCTAAAAGGAGCCTGCAATGTAAGATAATAATAATATCAAAATGTTAAAAAGAAAAAAAAAAGAAAAGGTAATGGCTCTAACCCTGCAAATGCTGCCCTTGTGGCTTCATTGGTCCATGTAAAAGCAAAGGTTAGAATGTGCAAGTTGTATTTGATTTGATAAAAGCAGTGCGCAATTTTTTTTTTTTTTTTGGTTGCTTAAAAACCATAACTTTGCTTCTTTTTTTTTTTTTTGGCTTTTACATTGATTATTGGGAAATGTTTATTATGTTGTTGAAGGTAAGTACTTGCACATTAAGTTTATATTGAAACACATAATGGCTCTTTTACATCTTTGGGCCATGAATTCACAATTTATATCTCCTTTTCTAGCCCATTCATATGACTAAAATATAATGGCTTGGCTAAATTCTAATTGGCACCTATTATGGCCCGTTGTGGTGTTTTCTCCTCCACAATTTTTTTTCTAATATAGTTTGTTGGCGACACTTGCAAACACTTTAGTTGCCATGCACAAAATTATGGATAACTCTGGACCTTTATTGTAAAAGGGGAGGGAGCAATTGTAAGGGTGTTTTTTTTTTTTCAATTAACACCATAACAAAAGCTATTGCAATCTTAACTGGACATGGTTGAAGAAAACCAAACCAAATATATTATACATATAAAATATGTCAGCACAAATTTCAAGATAGATGAAGGATTCTGGAGGAAGAAATGGTTGATTGAACGTAGCTGTTGACGGCCGTTTCGGGCTGGATGACGGCTAGAGGGGTGTCTTGTTCAGGCGATCTGCGGAACTTGGCAAGAGATTTTCTATAGGGTGATGATCAGCCCTTGGGATGATCGACATGAAACATTCTTTCAAATTAAATATCAATCGATTTGAGGTTTGTAGGAGTGTCTGCAAACACTTATCAATTGATTCAACATCTTGATCTTATTATATGTGAATAATTTTGTAATTACTAAAAAAAATTCATCTAAAAAGTCAATGATGAGGGAGCTAACATGTACTTTTGAAATAATGAGACCTATATCTATAAATAGGGGGTCGATGATATGAATATATGTTACACTCCCTTTACTACTCCCTACGGTGCTCTCTCATGCTCTACCTTTCTCTACATTTCTCTCTCTTAATGCTCTTCAACTTGGGTGTGCTCTCCGAACACATTGAGAATCAACATTCTTAAATGTGTGATGAGCATGAGAACATGTCATCAACAAAAAAAAGGAGCTCAACAACAATAACTGGAAGAATCCAGCTCGAGGAACGTAACAGAAGCAACATGCACCCGAGAGTTCATAAAATAATTCGTCCTACAAGACTTATAAGACTTGAGGACCCAAATCACCAACCAAATATCATGATAGTTCACAAAAGTGCTTAGGAGGATCACTAACCAAGTTGCGACCCCATTTCTAGAATGAGGATTGGCCCAAACAGAGGCAATGAAACCCCTCAAGAGGAACCACGACAAATAACGGGAGAAGAGCGATTCACCTAAAGGAGAAGCCTGACGACGAGTCATACCAAAATAATGTCATATTTGCCCCTCTGGAGGAGAGGAACCGACCAGTGTGGACTGAGGTACAACTTCAACAGGAGAATACTTTCTCTCTACAAGTCTCGGAAGTTGAACCCTAGAGAAGTTCAAGAAGTCTGTCTTAGAAATGTTTTTTTTTTTCTTTTCTCATTTTTTTTTATTTTTGAAGGATTCTTCAGCTTGTCTACCGTCGGATAATTCTCTTTTCTAAATAGTTCTCTCCTCCTATGATCTGGAGAAGAAAGAAATGAAAAAAGTAGGGATATACAACAAAGAAGGCAAGGAAACAGTAAGAAAATATAGAGAACCTATATGTGATAAACCTCGCAAGGATATGTCAAGTATGTCCAGAAAATATGACAGATGCACCTTAGACCGATTTTCGCAATAGCATGCCTACATAAACTACCTATAATTAGAGATTCAGATGTGCTTGCCTGTTTTGTGGTCAAAAGTGCTCTTAAGGGGATATATCCCACTTTGTTAAATACATCTTGGAGGTTGCCTAAATACTCTTGATCTAAAGGAGTTTTGCTTACAAGAATAGTGACAATGAGCTTAGAGCTATCAAAGGACAATTATTTCACATAGAAATAGTTTGATGCTTTCAAAGTTTCTGCTAAGTCACGGAGCGAAGAGTTAGTCTCAGGTAGCATATTCATCAGCATAAGGAGCTTGTGAAATAACTGAATCATCTCGACGGAGAACCATATTACGACAAAGTAAATCTGAGCTATAAGGGTAGAGAACAAATCATCATATTCCAAACGAGTAGCAGTTCATCGGTAATCATGCCATCGAGATGATACCAACGAAGGCAAAAAGAGAGACAGGGCTCAACATGTGTAGTTAAATGAAGAGAGGAGTAATCACTAGAAGGTAGAGGTAGTCGTGTTGGCGTATCATAGACCCGTCATCCCAAGACATTGGGACTTTAAGTCTACCTGGTCGTGAAGGTAGTCTACCCAACACGACCTAAGATCCACGATCAGAAATCTGTGAATTGTGTCATCTATGGGAATCTCGGTAGCCCTAAAATTTAAGGAACCAAACTCTATAATATGACTATCAGGTGGAGCTAAAATAGGTGAGACTTATACCCGCCAAAGTGTCTAAAATAACGCTGGAAAGGAAGAAAATGGGAGATTCAACTATAAAGCTGGAATCACTCCCAACAAAAGGACTTACACACCATCTGGAATGGGGGGTCTTCTAACAACCTAAGCGCACTAAACAACCCCCTAAGTGTAAATCTATGCTTGGTTTGTAAGGTTAAAGAAGCACCGGGGCTTCTCCTTAGGACATGCATATGATGCAGTTCTCTACCGCAATCCTAAACATAGATGCTCTATTAGTATGACTTAGAATATGTCCATGCTATGCAACCCGTTTTAAAACTCGCCCAAAGGTCATGCAGAAAAGTAAAACACAGATTTTAAAATATTGAATCTTTTAATCCTAAATTTTAATTAATGTTAAAATTTTTATTAGGATTTTTGTAGAAAAAAATTAAAATTTTAACGTTCTAAAGAACCAAAATTGCAAATTCGTAGCATCCCAAATTCAGTCATAAAAAAACAGGGGAAACAACTCAAGCATGCGATCCTGCAGAAAAAGCAGTTGAACAAGCCAAGTAAGAAAATAAAATGAGTGATGCTGCTGGGTCGACGATATATCCCAGAAATGAAAAAGGAAGCCGACCCTAATACATTACATAAATGAAATTAAGAATTAAGGTACGGGGCATGAGCTTGCTGCTCCCGGTCCCCGTCTCGCGCACCTTATTTCTAATACAGACTCTTTTTAGGACTATGAAAAGAAAATCAAGAAAAATAAAAAATAACTCGATCATACGAAACACCCAACACACTTAAATCTTAAATACTATCTCTTCTTGCAACTAAAGTTTATATGCTTATCGAATGCAATTACTGATCCTCGATGGTAAATTGATCTCACTGAGCTATACTTCCATTTTTTTGTCTTTTTTAAATTTTGTTTCAACTTTTTGAATTGCTTTTTTAGTTATAAGCTAAATTTTATAAATTTCACTTTTCGGTGTTATGACTACAAGCTCCAATGTGTAGGCTACAACATAGGACCTCCCCCAAAATTTCGATGAACCTGAATATACTCAGTCAAATGAAGCCTACCAGGAAACACCACAGGACAAAAAACAACATTAATCAATTCATTCCGAGCACATTGAAGTCGGTTCAATTTTTTTTATTTTAGATTCAGTTTCATTCAATTTAACTAATCCGTAAACCGATTATTTTATCATTTGCACCCCCCAATTTATGTGAAGTCAAATTTATAGATTTGATTTGTCATTTCTATTGTTATGTATTTTGTTTTATTAAATTTAAATTCCTTGTAAGTAATTTTCCTAACTTATTGCCAAGCAATTATTTTTTTTATTTTTTTAATCANTATATATATATATATCATAACTGAAGCCTGTTAACGAGAAGGTACTCAATTCAATGACATAGCTTGAAACGGCTAATAAATAGTGAGA
The DNA here is from genome assembly GCA_002079205.1 of Phalaenopsis hybrid cultivar. Classification (NCBI taxonomy): domain Eukaryota; kingdom Viridiplantae; phylum Streptophyta; class Magnoliopsida; order Asparagales; family Orchidaceae; genus Phalaenopsis; species Phalaenopsis hybrid cultivar. The sequence goes on along the minus strand of JXCR01145569.1, from coordinate 153,720 downwards.
ATCATTAATGAAGTGTTAATCCCAAGATTTATTAAGTGATTAGTCTTAGATTGCACTGCAAATTCATTGAATCATCATAATAAACAAAGGAAGACTGTTCATATGATGCTGTTCAGCCCTCCCCACCATTTTTTTAGTCCCAATCACATGGTTGGTCGCAAGGGAGAATTTCTTATTTAGGCTCTCTGAGAAAAGAGTTTAGTAGTCTCTGTATAGGGAAAAAATATTCAAAAATTGTTCGTCTGAACAACGGTGGGGATCTGATCATGCCATCTTGTGTTAGATCCCCACCATTGTTCGGACCTGTGGACTCCAGACTTGAATAATTTCTCCCATGTAAGGCAAGATTAACATCTATAAAGCACAAACATTTTATTTTTTTAGATATTTAATTTCTAAAATATCTATTTTTTGTAAAACCTTAATATCTAAATGATATGAAAGATGTTACTGTCATGAACTTTATAATGTAAAATACATTTTTTATGTATGTATGTGTGTGTGTGTGTGTTAAAACATTGTATCTATTGCGTTCATCATTTCAATTCTTCTTTATTCATAAATGATCTTCTTATTTATAAAGAAGAGAGTACAATGTGGTGATGTTATATTTTTGCTCTTTTAAAAAGAGTTATATATGATGTTCTTGACATTTTATATATATATGAGTCTATCGCTTGGCTACTCTCTGACTCTGTTTGTTGAGCTTGTTTAGCTTTAGATCGGCTAGACTTGTTTAGGGTGGTTAGCTTAGATGCATCTTCATATAATTTCTGATAGAACGTTTCAGACTATTATTCAGCCGTTTTTTTACCCTCTTCATTGCTCGGTCTGCTCTGGCCTCGATGACTTTGGCCCAAACAACTGCACTCGATCGGGCTAGTGGGACCCATGGTCTTCTATCGTTGTGCCCTCCTTCCTAATACTCTTCTCCTCTGGAGTGTTAGATTTCCTCAAGATCAGCGCTGACAATATGTAAAAAATAATATTCATATTTTTTAGGATTTCTTTTTTCTTGCATTTTTTTCCTCATATATATATATATATATATATATATATATATATATATATATATATATAATTGGATACTACAATACGTTAGCATGCATCTCAAAAAAATTAGATGGTCAGCAACAGAGACACACAAGTGAGGTTCCAGTTGGCAAAGCAAAGAACTCATCAACAAATAGTCGATCGACTTTATAATTGGGCCGATAACATAATCTGCCGACCGATGGAATTTTCTGTCATGCAAAATCTGTCGACCGACAGATTGCCAATTATAAGACCGCTAGTGATAGCAAAGGTCCACATATCCTGATCGAGCAACCAAAGATCTCAATGAATAAGATATGGCCGACCATCACTGACCATCATTGTCGGTCGGTGTACAACGAACGGTCGACCGATATAGCCGGCCGATCTCAAGGCTTCGGGCGATCGACCAAACGACATCGCTCATCATTCATTACCATGAAATTTTAATCCAATCATTTAGACAAATATGAAAACTGTTCCCCTATAAATAGGAGATGATGACATTAAACTTCTAAGAAATTGAAAATAATTTAAAGAATCTTTACGCTAAAATAAGAACATTTATCACGACCTACTTTTTTTTTCACTGAAAGCATTATTGGGCGATGGGATCTGGAGGTCAAACATCAGTACAGTAGGCCAACAAATAATTCAAGTATGGTCGTCCATAGTGAAAGCTGAGCCACATATTGTAAATCCTTCCCTCCCTCCCATGCAACGTAAAGAGTTTTGTCTCCTAATGTTTTTTAAAATATAAATTATTTTTAAATGAATAATATCTATTTTTCAAAAATATATAATATATTTTTTAATTTAAGGAAATTTTATATACCTGCCAGATAGATATTTCTTTTGTTTTTACATCTCTCCCCCTCTAAAGTTCGATATTTACGTTTATTACACTAATAAGGTAAATTTATGCATTTGTAAGTAAATAGGAAAGTTTAGGTGTTAGATATGTAAATATAAATTAAATGAAATGAAATGATTTTTTTTTTTAATTTATTTCAAATGCTTTGAAATAAGAATGATGGCGATGGCTGGTGACAGACAATGAAAATACAAATTATGAGTTTGTTTCATATTTAAAATTTATCCCACTTAATTCAATTATGAAGTTGCTAAAATAATGCATTATTAGGTTTGATAAATCATCTACACAAATATTTTGTATTTAATTTATTTCAGAACAAACATCTGAGAAATAAATGTTTTTTTTTTTTAATTCAGTCTTAACCAATTAAACCTAACATTTACACGTGTTAAAACAGAATACATTTTTGGGATGGGTTCAGGTCTGATTTAAGCTAAAAATTCTAACTTATTTAAATCTTTTGAGTCTAGTTTAGATTGATCCGTCAACCCAAATTGACCCAAAACTGACCTGCTAGATTGAAATTGACTTAAAATTGACATGCCAACCCAAAATTAACTCGAAATCGACCCAAATTTGACTTGAATTGCTATTATGTTATGTTATACAAGTGGGTTAGCAGGTTTATGACGTGTCATGTTTCAATCATTCTAAACCCTACACATGAACCTAATTTAGCATACCTACCTCTGACACCAAAACATCACCAGCATCAAAATTCTCTTTTAACTGACAGTGATCTTTGACATGCCCACAAACAGCTCATTTACCTTCCACGAAAAAGAATTTCCATTGAACGAAGTCTTTTCTTGCTGAAGTGGCCTCTACTTATGTGGCCATATTCCATAAGAAATAGCCTATAACCATTCTAATATTTTAAGAGTGTCATATCATATGATAGTGGAATCAAGTAGAGCTTCAATAATGTATGTGCGCAATAATTTTTGCATTCCAAACATAATGAATATTTTTCATGGCAATAAACGAGTAGGTTACAACTAATAATTCATATGTTGAAAATTTCATAGTGCTTCATCATTATCCTTAATTATTTTATCCAAATTAGTTAGGACAAACTTCAATATTCTCTCCACTCAATTCTATTAAGCGACCACTGTTCAAGTCTTGCATGTGCTGTTAAACCTTAATTTAAGCATCCCAATCAATACTTTACAGCCTAATTATAATTAGGGCCCGTTTGAGGCAGCTTATAAGTGCGGGGGCATTTTTGCAAACGTCGCGGTACCATTTGGATCATGCATTTTGCTTGCTTATCTGAAAACGCAATAACATTTTTAAACTAAACGCAGACCACGGGTTGAACCCCGCGGTCAACTCGTAGGACGTGTTTCAGGACAAGTTGCTTATCCTGCAAAACAAAAACTGCCCCAAACGCACCCTTAGTCTATCATACACTTAAGCTATTTTATGTAAATGCCCAAATTATGTAAAACTGTTTTTCTTTTTTAATTATTTCTCAATATATAGAACATAACAACCTCTATAATATAATCAGATTGAATGGTGTAAAACATGTTAGTTGCAGATGAAGTGACTCAAAAGAAAATAAATAAAATAAAATAAAACATCTAACCTAAAGTTGGTCGTCAGTCACAACATGCCTAAAACAAGATCAAAATATATCAAAAAACAAAACTTGGAACCTAAATATGTGATTCGAAAAATTTCATGACCACTGATGCACTTGGAACAATACACTTTAATTTCAGACACAGAACTGCAGAAATAATTTCAATTTCAGCTTTACATTTATCAATCCATGCAGTCAACCAACTTTGAAATATCATACCAATCAAATGAACAAAATAGTCATAAGAAATCAGACTATATTGGGAACATCAATAATAGCAACAGCAGGTCGCTGATAGGTAGGCCAGCATAATAACAAATTCATTGGAAAGCATTATTCTAAGGAAAAAAATGATCATAAAGTTGAAATTACCTGCTTCATGATTGTTTTTAAAACAGATTTTGTCGATAAAGTCAAGCAGAACGTGCTGATGCAGAAAAAAAATATAAATAAAAATATATGTAAGAATTTGATGATACGAATCAGAAGATCATTATGCACAGCTCATCCATTCCTTAGATTTGTTTGCACTTTAAAGAGTCTTCATCTTCTTAAGAAATGAGTGCTTTTATTTTGTTGATCCAATTAAATTTCTTGAGTGTTAAGCTGTTTGCACCACTGCTACAATGGTTGTGATTTTCATTTTAGGTATATCTTATAGTTAGAGCATTTATAAGAATGTCTCTTTATTGATATAATTTTTTTTGGTTTGTGCTCAGCATTTGAGCAGATTATTTTTATTTGCTGATGGGCATCATGCTTGCTTCTTAAAATAGACTTGATATTTAGTAGATTGTTAGTCATGTCTCGTTCGCTCAGTCGTGTTCTTCATGTCCAAAAAAGTTATACTTTTCTATTGAAATGATGATACTTAACGTAAGATTCATACTAATGTTGGTAGTACCACGTTGTTGTTAAGATTGAATAACCGAGTTGACTAGTCCATAGCACGATGGCTCTTTTGGGCATCAACGGGCTCCATTGGCATGTGAAAATGTTCTACTTATTCAAGGTATCTTAGACTGATAATNAATTATTTTATCCAAATTAGTTAGGACAAACTTCAATATTCTCTCCACTCAATTCTATTAAGCGACCACTGTCCAAGTCTTGCACGTGCTGTTAAACCTTAATTTAAGCATCCCAATCAATACTTTACAGCCTAATTACAATTAGGGCCAGTTTGAGGCAGCTTTTAAGTACGGGGGCTTTTTTACAAAAGTCGCGGTACCGTTTGGATCATGCGTTTTGATTGCTTATCTGAAAACGCGGTTACATTTTTAAACTAAACGCAGGTGTCGCGTTTCAGGATAAATTGTTTATCCTGAAAAACACAAGCTGCCCTAAACACACCCTTAGTCTATGATACACTTAAATCTATTTTATGTAAGTGCCCAAATTATGTAAATATGTTTTTCTTTTTTAATTATTTCTCAATATATAGAACATAACAACCTCTATAATATAATCAGGTTGAATGGTGGAAAACATGTTAGTTGCAGATGAAGTGACTCAAAATAAAATAAATAAAATAAAATAAAATATCTAACCTAAAGTTGGTCGTCAGTCACAACATGCCTAAAACAAGATCAAAATATATCAAAAAACTAAACTTGGAACCTAAATATGTGATTCGAAAAATTTCATGACCACTGATGCACTTAGAACAATACACTTAAATTTCAGACACAGAACTGCAGAAATAGTTTCAATTTCAGCCTTAAATTTATCAATCCATGCATTAGAGCAACTTTGAAATATCATACCAATCAAATGAACGAAATAGTCATAAGAAATCAGACTATATTGGTAACCTCAATAATAGCAACAGCAGGTCGCTGATAGGTAGGCCAGCATAATAACAAATTCATCGGAAAGCATTATTCTAAGAAAAAAAATGATCATAAAGTTGAAATTACCTGCTTCATGGTTGTTTTTAAAACAGATTTTGTCGATGAAGTCAAGCAGAACGTGCTGATGCAGAAAAAAATATAAATAAAAATATATGTAAGAATTTGATGATAAGAGTCAGAAGATCATTATGCACAGCTCATCCATTCCTTAGATTTGTTTACACCGCTGCTATTAAAAAGTCTTCATCTTCTTAAGAAATGAGTGCTTTTATTTTGTTGATCCAATTAAATTTCTTGAGTGTTAAGCTGTTTGCACCACTGCTACAATGGTTGTGATTTTCATTTTAGCTATGTCTTATAGTTAAAGCATTTATAAGAATGTCTCTTTATTGATATATATATATATATATATATATATGGTTTGTGCTCAGCATTTGAGCAGATAATTTTTATTTGCTGATGGGCATCATGCTTGCTTCTTAAAATAGACTTGATATTTAGTAGATTGTTAGTCATGTCTCGTTCGCTCAGTCGTGTTTTTCATGTTAAAAAAAGTTATACTTTTCTATTGAAATGATGATACTTTACGTAAGATTCATACTAATGTTGGTAGTATCCTGTTGTTGTTAAGATTGAATAACCGAGTTGACTAGTCCATAGCACGACGGCTCTTTTGGGCATCAACGGGCTCCATTGGCATGTGAAAATGTTCCACTTATTCGAGCTATCTTAGCAGACTAATAATATATAAAAGATGCTATGACAAAATGCTTATGAGTCATTATATATATATATATATATATATATATATATATATATATATATATATATATATA
>JXCR01145569.1:133237-147303 GCA_002079205.1 Phalaenopsis hybrid cultivar | reverse complement strand
ATATATATATATATATATATATATATATATGAATCCCAAAGTGTTCGGAGAGCACACCCAAGGTATAGAGCGTTAAAGGAGAAAAATTGAGCATGAGAGAGCACCGTAAGGAGTAGTAAAGAGAGTTTAGCCTTATTATATCATATAGCCTTTATTTATAGGCATAAATTCCAGCATTCCAAAAATACATATTAGTCTCCCCATCATTGACTTTCAGAAGGATTTTTTAGTAGTTACAGAGTTATTCACATATAATAAGATTGAGAGGCTGAAAAGATTGATAAGAGTTCGCCCACCATTCGGAAAGCCTCTAATCGATCGATATTTAATCCAAAAAGCTGCTTCATGTCGATCAAGCTGATTACCAACCCTCAGGAAATCTTCTAGCACGTTCTGTTGATCACTCGAGAAAGACGCCCTAGTAGCCATCGTCCAGCCCAAAACAGTTGTCAACAGATATGTTTGATCGGGCGTTTCTTCCTCCTGAACTGTTCAACTATCTTAAAATTCGTGCTGACATATTTAGTTCTCTGATTCTCTTCTTCCTTGGAAACTGCAGAGCACACGAGGATAAGAGAATCTTTTTTTAACATGTATGAATTAAATAACATTAATGTGTGATAATGGGCTTCTCTAGATTTTTGTGCCCGGATCATTATAAATATGCTTTAAATTAAAGAAAGTCTATGTCGTTTCCTTTTCTTCTTGTTTCTTTAGTCTCATGTCTTCTTCTCTGTGTTTGCCATGAAGTCTGGTGAGGGAGCGCAATCTGCTGACAAAAGCGCCCTCCACAAAATCATGAGTGATATGTGTGTGGGGGCTCGTAAACTTGTTGCAAAGCAGAAACCAGCGAGCGAAGTTTTCACGGGAGGGTTGAGCAGCAGGAGGATTGCGCAGAAGTCGTGAGCGAGGGAACATGAAGATCAAAGCGGGTCTTCAGACTTTCTCACAGGCTCATCATAGAGAAGAGTTGCAGAGGAAATTGAAGGGCGTCCCAGCGATTGTCTTCTGGGTTTGTCGGAAGCGGTCACTTCTGCACAAAGGGGAGGAATGTCCGTTTAGCCCACTGAGCAGACTAGGACTCCTTAGGGGTCAGAAAGGCGCCGGCTGAAGCTGGATGCAGCTTCAATCGCGAAAGGATTGCCTTTCCTCCGAGGGTGGAGGATTAGAGGAGGTCGGTGAAGATCTTGTCTCTTACACCACCTCTGAATTGTGTCAAATTTTGGGTACGTAGCTTGATTCATGCCTTTAAGTATTTCTTTTACGGCCGTCGAAGCTCTAACGATCGACTCCATCTCATCAGACAATGATGCCGACCTCGAGGGCATTGCAGCAACCGTTGATCGAGCAACGAAGGGGGGAGTGGATGTTGTGGGGTAGGCCGCTGCGGAACAAGGAACCATGAAGCAGGGCACCATCGAGGTGGACGTTGTTGCCCAGAGGATGGGGGAGAATCCCTTTCCTAACCAGGGAAAGAATGTGGGCTGCCAAGTCTCTCCCGAAACGACAACAAATGAGAAGACGTCTGGGGGATGTCGGGTGCTTGTTGATTTTCTGGTGCGCCGCCATGCTGCAATGGAGGGCTCTTTTAGTCTCTTGGTACAACCTCGGGGCAGAGTGATGAGGGATTTGCTGGGGTCCTAGAGAGAGTCCACCAAAGTGGAACAAGCAGGTTGTTGCACTTCGTGGAGCCTGTTAATTTTCGAGAGAAGCTTGAGGGGATGTTGTGGCTGTGTCGGGAGCTATCTGCAGTTAGAGAGGGTTTGGTCACTGAGAATTTACCGGATGAAGCTGCAAAAGACAACCAAGTTACGTTTTTGCTTAGGTGTATTCGAAGGTTTAGTATGATGTTGCCCTCTTTTTTGTAAATAAATAAAGAATAAATAAAATATAATTTTCTATTTTCGTCAATGATTGTTTTTTGTTGAGTACTGAGCAGTTCCTGTCACACAAGTCTTGTCAGTGATGTTTCGTTTTCCTGTGTAGATGCATATTTATACATGCGCGTGTGCTTAGGGTATCGCGAGCTTCTTCTTCCTCTTATGACTCGTTATCTCCTTTCATCCTCCTTCCTTCACTTCTTCTTCGCATGAGTTGTTACAGACCATATGGCGGGAAAATTTTTCCAAGAATCATTTGGATCGATCCCAACTTCAGAGGTCTTTGTACTCTCCGTAGTGGACGTGAAAGAGATTCAAAGTCTCTACGTTCTTGACCCTTCTATCTGATTTCGGCCGATAGCTAGCCATGAGTGAGCGACGCATCACTTTCCCCTAACTTGATTTTTTACAAGAACCAGTTCAAAATAGGTCTTTTACTGCCATTTTTTTAAGGAGGTGTGATCAATTTGCAGACGGTACAAAGTTATTTCTGCTCCAGTTCTTCCCAACTCTTTGGCTTCCATAATGACCTTCATCCTCTTTTGCTGAAAGATGAAAATCCCTTAGTTGATCGAATTGTTCAACCATTTCTTCTCCTACCAAATCGGCAAGGGACGACTATGTTCAATTTGTCGCCAGTCCTAAGATCCATCTAGTAGGGCTTGAGAATTAGATTAAAAATTGGAAAGAAAAGATTCTAGTGGGTTCCTGAGCGAGTGGTTGGGGGATCAACACCGCTCCGTTAGAATGCGAGGTAAAGAAAGTGAAGACACTTTCTGACAATCTCAGAGATTGCAAGGCGCTGATCGAGGGTCAACGCCTCTTGTTGTTTCAACATCGATCCAAACATGATAGGGCGTATGATTCGGTCTGACGGTAGAGAGACCATGACCGAAGGGTTCTAGGCATCATCCGACACTCGGAAAGTGGCTAGAGAGAAATTCGCCAAGAAGAGGGCGGCTTCGAAGAAGCAGCAGGGAAAAAGTGATTCTTCCTCGCTTGCCCCACTTGATTCGACCAAAGAAGGTGCTGAAGGTCAAAAGGTTTTCCACGTTTTAATTGTTTTTTATATAGATACATAGTTAGCCCTGTTATTTTGAAGGGAGCAGTGAGGACTAGGGGTGTCAAAAATTGAGCCAACACGCCAACACGACTTGAACTGGACTCAAAAAATCTGGATTAGGGTTGACCTATATATTTTTCGAATCAAGTTTGGGTCAGAGAATTTGACCCGTTTATTATTTGGGTCGGGTTCGGTTTGAACCCGAAAACCTAAACATGACCCGAATAAGCCCCCAAAATGTTAGGTCGGGTTCAGGTTAGTGGATCAAGCTTGAGTTCAAGTTAGCAGGTCTTAGTTTTTGACCCGCTTATTATTTGTGTCGAGCTCGGGTTGACCCTATTCGGGTCGGATCGAATACGAACATGACCCACTAACCCAAATTGATGCCTCTAGTATTTTTTATCAGGGATATAATCATTTAGCATTTTTTATCTAAGTGTAAAGCCACACATCCACCTAATCATTCTCATGTCGACAAAACTTAACTTAATATTATGCTTCTCTTTTAAATGCCAACATTCAGCGCCATAGAACATTACAGATCTCACCACTCTCTTATAAATTTTCCTTTAAGTCTAAGAGGTACTTTTCTATCGCACAAAAGGCCCAAAGCATTCCTCTACTTCAACCAACTTGAATTCTACTATTAACATTCCTATCTATATCACCATCACTTTGAACAACAGACCCTAGATATCTAAATCGTTCACAACTTTTAATAATTTGATCGCCCAAAGTTACACTTATGTTACTAGAACTACTACTACTAAAATTACTCTTCATTAATGAAATTCATAATGCCCCAAAAAATTATGCTTCATTAATAAATTAGAATGATACCCAAAGTTATCGATTACATTATTTATGTCATATTTTGTGTGCTAATACGCAATATAATCTATGTTAATAAAGAAAAGATCATCATAAACACGTCATATACCTCACAATTACCCAAGAATTATACATAAAATTTCATATTGAGTCATATATTTATGTCATGTAGAATATACGATAACAGGAAAAAGCATAAGACAAGTTATTTGTAAAATAACATGAAGAGTTCTATATACACACCAAAATAAATTGGTTGCCATGATCAAGACATGAATAGCGATATTATGCCATAAAATGCATCCTTTGTTCCAAACTGCCCATTGAAATGCCTCCAAAACTAACTCCCACCTCCTCTCCCTGACCCTCTTCTTCCTATCCTCATGCTCTCATGACCAGCCGAAGCAGGAAATGAAGACAACATGGGAATGAAAAGGTTTGCTCCCACACTTTATTAAATAAAACATTTGGATTTCAGAATGCATACGGAGTCAACATGAATCATTGAACTCATAGCTCAAGTCATCTAAACTCCAGCTCATAGCTTTGTCATAAATTACTCCAATGAATAAAATCTCAGACAAACTGAATAAACAGTCAATACACTCGCCAACAGAAAGGCGGTGAAGACAAACCTAGCATAGAAAAATGGATTTCACAACCATTTCTCTAATAATTAATCTCTTGAAATAAAAAAATAGAGCAAACCTCAATTCGAAAAGTAGCCACTATATTATGAGACATTGGAGCATCTCTAGAAAACTATCCACGTTGTCATCCAACTTATTGATCTGTATAAAAAGCTGTCTCATATGTCAAGTTACAAAATATAAACAACTATCCCCTACAGGTCTGTTATAGCCACTTCCTATTTTTAGCATTGTGTAGGATGACATAATAATGGACTTCATTTGGCTTCCGGAATCCTAGGAGCAAATTTTCATGAGATTCATGGATCATCTCACAAAACACACCCATTTTTCAATAATACCTACTCATTTGAAAACAAGAAAAGTAAGAAGAAAGCTACAATGCAGTGTAGCCCATCAACTAGGGACCAAAATTTAAGCAAGAGTATGATTTGGATTCATGCCCGACCTTTGGTTGAATTATCATACAACGCATATTATATCGCTATCAAATGCATATTATTCCAAGCTTTATATGGACGTCTACCGCCACCAATACACCCATCAAAGAATGCATGAAAAACCAATTAACAAGCATCACTGTGAATTAGAATTCCAAGTGGGTGACTTGGTTCTCATCAAGTTGCAACCTTATCAACAAATTAGCACAACATCACCCTAAACAACAGAGCAAATAGACACTGGGACATAAAAACTGGACTTATCTCTGCAATTCAATACATCACGTTTTACACATCTACCTCATGAAAGCTTACTAACATGATGGCAAATGGCATCCCAGACAGCTAGCATAAGCTTGCAGGAAACTCGGCCACTAGTGCAACCCATTGTCTTTCTTTCAACCCAGCAAATAACCAAAGGCAGCCAACTGGAAATACAACGTCTAGTCCAAAAAGAAGGAATACAATTGGAAAACTCCAATTGGGTAGCAGAGTCAAACTTGCCAAACAAATTACATAAAATTGACCTTGAGTGCAAGGTCAGTCTCGAAGAAAATAAGTAAGTTGTTGGGAGGAGGACAATATAACAACCGATAAAGAGGAAGCACGACCACCAAAGACATGAGAAAAAAATACCTTCAGCTTGACAGGAGACATATTCCAAATATAAATAAGAGTCATTTTCAAAAATTTGGGGTATTTATTTGGAAGATAAACCAACTGTTTTAAACTGAATAAATATGAGTGAAAAAGTGAGAAAGAAGTGTGTAACAGTGGTGGTGTAGATAAGAAAAATTCCTATTGCTATCGCATTTCCCTAATTGTAGGACCCTAAAAATAGTACTCTGTATTGATTCAATTCATTTACAACCAACTTCAAAATAAGTCGCCACCTAGGAGGGAAATTACAAAGTGAGTGCAGTTGTTCTTTTTTTGTGACTCCGTACTTTTGCCTTTATTGTTCCAAATTATTCTCCATAAATAAGAATATAACTTTCAATGTAGAATGATCCGGACTAACACAAGAAAAATATAGACATTACCTCACAAAAGAATGGCAACCACACTACATCATCTCCATGACTAAGAAAATGTATAATAAACTATATGAACATATATCATACATACTAAGATTTTAGACAAACAGTTTACATCTAGAATAAAAGTAGAATAGCTTCAACATTTTATTATCTTCATAGAAACAAGAGATAGATCATCGTTTGAAACAAGGCAAAAGTATATGGTTATCAAACACAATTCAAAAAAGGACATGTATTACCTAAAAATAATTTGTGCAACTAGCTCAAATGCCTATACATAAATTATCTAAAGTGCTTGGGGTACATGCAAGGAACTTGGTGCACACATTCAAAGTAGCACTCGTGTTACATAAGAATAATTTATATAGTCAACTTAGATGACAACACACAAATTATCTAATTCTAACATACTTACTGGAAGAGCAAGAAGTATATTAGCTTCTATTATTTCGTTGGATGTAATAATAATGAATTTTGATTTAAAATTTTATAGACACCTTCAATATCTCTCATATGTGAATACATGCCAAAGAAAATGACAATAAAAGCATCATTTTCTAAAACAAATTTTATGTCTTCAAGCAACCAAATGATCATTGCATCTAACTATACAAACATTTTAATTGTCTGCATATTAATAGTAATAATCAGTGCATCTAACTATACAAACATTGGAAAAAAAATGCAATGCGGACCGGGTAGTTCCAGTGGTAACTTATTGTGTATCCCGGCCCACCAAGACGATCAACAATATCCTTATTTATTTTAGAAAATAAATGGGGTTACCAATGAAATTTTACTTTGCCGAAAATGCAGCAGAAGGCGCACGGAGAGCGACTCTTTGTGCTCACTCCCTCGTTTTAACAGTTAAGTACTACACCGGTCAAGTTATGGCAGTCGAAGAAGAATATCCTCTTACTCTTCTTTCTGCCTATCTCGGTCTCAGCTTCTCTGTATTACTTGCTTTACTTCCCCTCTCCTCGCTCTCCCATGTTTTCTCCCTTCAGTCTAGAAATTGAATCCCCCCCCTCAAACTCTTCCATGTTGAAGAGTCCCTCCGCACTCGAAAGCCAAAGCCCGCGTTGCAGAGATAACCCCGTGTCGCGCTCTATCGCACGTTAAATCCGCCGACAAGAAGGATTTAGCGGTCAATCCTAGGTTTACTGCCGAAACCAGCGAAATCCAGATTCATCAAATCTCATAACACCATCCGGTAAGTTTAAACCCTTCTTAAATTCGAGTGCTGTGCGGTGATGTTACCATACCATTAATAGAATTTAACTACGAATTTAACTTTGCAACGAGGAAGTGGAGACTTCTGCAGCACTTAACTCAATGTCGAGACTTAGGGTCTGTTTGGGGCAACTTGTGTGTTTCAGGATAAGTTGTTTATCTTGAAACGTGGCCCGCGGGGCGGCCGCAGGGGTCTACTCGCGGTCTGCGTTTAGTGTAAAAACCCAAACGCAATTTCAGATAAGCTGACGAAACGCGCGAACCAAACGGTATGATGGCGTTTTGAAAACGCCGCCCGCACTTATAAGCTGCCCCAAACAGACCCTTAGAGATGAGGATTAGGACGAGATGATAAAGATGTTGGAAGAAAACAAAAACTTCAGCTATTAGAATTGGCTTGGAATCTATCTTAAAGAAAGAAAAATAGAAAAAATGAACAATGAAATTAAATCAAGTCAATGTATTAAAGTATCAACAAATTTGTACTAGTTATGACCATAAACCTAACTTCACCTAATTTTACCAATCAAAGTTAAGGCTTTGGTGGTCAGAGAAGTACATGATGTTGGTAAAAAAACAAATTAAGTTTCATCATGGATCTTCTTCCTCTATTTCTAAACCACCTAAGAAACTAAAGAAGGGCTCATTTTTAAAATTAATGGAACTTCTTGTCTATTTGTACTCTCCATGTGTTTAAAAATTTATTTGATGTGGTGTTGTGCCAAAATAGTTTTCAAGTATCGAATCTCACCTCTTAAAATAATTATGGGAAAATAAAAAAATTTTATTTAATTTAAAAGAAAGTGTAGTGTTCATTGCAGCTGAGCCCATAGATGATATGAACTTCTTTTTGTATGTTACATATGAACTTGATACAGAGTTTGAAAAGCATCAGCTAAATTTGAAGACCATTCAATCAAAGATGCACTGTTAAAGATGGATGAAGAAAACAACTCAATATGTGATAAGCTAAATAAAATCAATTTGGGCACAAAAAATGAACCAAAAATATAAGTCACCAATTCATTTCTTAATGAAGTAGAAGCCAAGGAAATGATAAAGTTAGTATCCTAGTACAAAGACAAGTTCCGTGTGTTGATCCAACAAGGAATGAGACAAATTGCAAAAGGAAATTTTCTAATTTACTGTTGCTAGTCCTTGCCTGAATTGTTGAAGTTTTCGCAATGACTAAATCAACTTCTTTTATATTATCAAGTCAAACGACCCTATACTAGCAACATGTGAAAGTTAAGTGGTTTGTAAATGCTGAGATTCTCTCATAAACTGATTCTGTAGAACATTAAGTGTAAAAATAAGTGATTCAACAAACAGTTAGCAAACGAGAGCATCTCTCTTCCTTACCCCCATCTGGTAGTCTAATGAAGCTAGGCTGAAAACTTGGATTAGTTCCATAAATTCAACTTTTAACCCTAACTAATTAGTTCTCCCTAAATTTTGCACTAACTGAAACAAAATTCTTAAGTTGGTGTGATTAACTTAGTCGTTCCATTACGCTTTCTTCCGAAATTCATACTTCATGATAATTGTTAACATTTCACTTATGAAAGTAAAAGAAGGTCAAAAAAATAATCATCACCGTTTAAGATTAAGCAAAAAATCACATAAGAAATATCACACTCAAGAATGCGACATCCCGAATTTATTAGAGAAAGAGAAAATACTCACTACACATGCTCATATTCACCAACATAAACATAGTAAGTGAAAAAAATCAAACGAAAAAGCCTTTCAACAATTGAATGAAACAAATTACAAAAGAACTTTCCAAAGTACTTATCACTTTCTTCTCACTTTGTTCAATTGATGATACAAGCACAAAGTCTCTCAAACACTACTTAACTCAATTTTCTGCACTTAGTTGCAAGCTATAGATCTTCTATGGCCTTCTAAGATGTTCCACCTCAAAAATGTCAGAAAAAGCTCCTCTCCAGTCGTTTGCATTACTTTTATACTTTTCCCAGTGAAGAGTCACATCTAAACTACAGGAATTGTCAATTTATGCAGATTTGTGCCTATGCGCAACTGGCTGACGCGTAGGAGCTAGTAACGGTTTTTGTTTTAGGGCTTCGGGCTCCCAAGCACCCAGATCATGGTGCATAGACATTGACAATGTAGCGCTTAGTCATTTTAGATGCGGCACTAACATTACGAGCTCTCGGGTTTTCTAGACAAATTATGGAAGGAAACAAGACCTAGGTGCCCAATCTCTCGTGGCTAAGCCCACCATCACGGTATGGTGTCTACATTCCAACTGCTCAGGTTACAACATGAACATGTCTTGTATGTGGCATCTAGGAGCCCCGTCCAAACACCTAGGCGCCAAAAAACCACTTAGCTCATATTTGCCAATTTTCAAGTTTTGTTCGACTTCCTTCCTTCGATCCTGCATCAAAACACTAAAACCTTCCACAAAGCACAATTTAAACATACATAAAGGTAGAATAAAGGTAAAAAAAATATGTACATTGAGTGCACATGTCAACTTACTTTGATAGCTTCCCTCGTGTATGTGGGCTAGACTGTCCTTTTGAGGAAGATGAGAATGAACGGACCGACAAACAAGCTCGATTCAGACATCCAATCAAATAATAAAAAATTAACGAAAATTTTCATTCATCTTTCACCCACTATTTTTACAAAATCAGCACGCTATTTATGAATAAAAATGTGAATTTCATTGTTGGAAAGTAGTGAAAAAGATAAGTTGGGTACTTCAATCATAAAAATTAGAGTTTGGGTTCAAGAAAATACATGACAATTAGGTGCTGTGTATGTAAATTCCCAAAAATAAAAAAAATTAAATATAAATCTCATTGCGAGGCGAATTTATTCAATCATCACTCACGAGTTCCTCAGCGGTAGACTGGATTTGATGAATCAGAATTTATGGAATTTGATAAATCATATTTAAAGTAAACTAAGTTCCAACCAAACATAGCCTAAATATATTGCAAGGCAGCCCCTAAGGCGGTGTTTGGTTGTTGTAGTAGATTTACGTTAATAGAATTTATCAAATCCGTGAAATCCAGTAAATTGGCAGCATAAGGAAAGCACGCAATTAAGTGTGGGCAGCGTTTTCAAAACGTCACCGTACTGTTTGGTTCGTGCGTTTCACCAACTTATCTGAAACTGCGTTTGAGTTTTTACACTAAACGCAAGTCGCGGGTCGATCCCTGAGGCTGACCCGCGGGTCGTGTTTCAGGATAAGCAGTTTATCCTGAAACGCACAAGCTGCCCCAAACGAATCCTAATTTGTGGAGTACTTGTGAGTAAGATTATTTACAAAGCAAAGGAGATAGAGCGGAGAGAACGGGAGAAAATTGAATTCAAGGGAGGTTGGATTTGATTTTCATCTTTTTGGAATTTAGTTCCTAAGTATTATATTTTTGGCATCATTCTAAATTTATTAAATATTAGGGCAACAACTCTCATGATTATGGCTCAACTTCTCCTTCATTCAAATCACAAATTTTAAAAATTCATCAAATAATTTACCATGACTTAATAAGATTTAACAACCATTCATTCCACAAATGATTGGAATTAAAATCTTAAGAAATATTTGATAGCACAATTTAGTAAGATTTATCATCCGATTTATTAAATCCAGAAAAACCCTAAAACCACTCACACATCAAGAACCGCCAAAGCATTGCTACAAATTGCATCAAATCCGTTATTACAAGTTCATAACCACCAAATCAAAAAAACCAACCCACCAAATCAACGCAGTTGCATCAACTGATCAACACGAACCCCACAAAAGACGCGCTAAAACCGAATTGAAGAACCCTAACCGCACCAATCAAAGAGAAAGAGATCGAGTACTAGACGGCGCCATGGCGGTTCTTGTTTTCGGCGGCTTCAGCCTGAAAGCGAGCGAGATCGCCGCCGGATATGGTCGGTCCCTCCGTGGTACCGCCGGTGCGAGAGTTTTCCACGGGCTCGAGATGGCCATGGGTTCCGTAACCCTTCTGCTTGTAGTCTTCCAGATCCGAGTAGTTGACGTACGGACTGCTCTCCAGAGGAAGCTCCTGCGTTCCCTTGGAGTCCACCTGCGTCTTCCCTTGCTGCTCTTCTTCACTCATCCTTCGCTCTTTCGCTACCTCCCTCGATTTGTGTGTTTAAGCTCGTTAGCTTCTCTGAGCAGGAGATGAGAGCAGCTGTAATTTGTAGGCGGTGGACAGATGGACCACGGACGCGGCGGGAGGAGGGAGAAAGCGGTGAGAAGGTTGGGACGTGGAGGCCGAACATTCATCTAAACATGCATTTTTAATTAAAAAAACATAAAATAATTTAAAATAAATTCTGATATATATAATGTTTAGAATGAATTACCCGATTATTTATGTATAATTGATTTAGTTAAATATTTTATAGAGGCGTAAAAATAATCTTCAGACTATTTTAAAATTGAATTCATTGGATTTTAATTTATCATTTGTGAATCATACCCAAGAATTAGAGCCAAGTGAGGAGAAAATGAAAAGAGGCTAGAATTTTTGTAAGGAGAAGTCTCTATGTTCTTCTTCTTGTCTCTTAGTTATAGAGACATGTTTTGTATAATTACAAAAAAGAAATGTATACTTATGTCAACTATTTTTAATGTCATTAAGACTCTACTTCATTGTATATATTTTCTATCATGTTTGTATCACAATTTAAATTTTAACATTGGCGGTAATTGAAGGGTCGACTTGCTTAAAGTCAGCCAACTGAGGCAGCCGCTCAAGTGGCATTTGTGTCTTATGAAGTACGCGTTGGTATGTCAAAGTGTTCAACCACATGACGATCTTGCTTGGGGTCTTTTGGCATGGTCGACCAAAGCGGCCGGTTGTGAGACGGTTATTCAGTCCAGAAGCAGGCTTGGTCGATCGAAAGTAATCGGTTGATTTTTTTTTCATTGAGTCGTAGCTCATTTTTCATTCGGCTCGAGTCTTACAGAGCTCATGTCTCACATGTCTGGTTGGTTTATTGCCTTGATCGGATCTCATAATCTTGCAATGTCTCAGGCGGATCTTCTCGCAGTCTATGTGGACTATCCAACGAGACTCGCTTCCAGGATGATTTACACCTCACTTTCGGTGAGTTCTACCGCTACCGAGCGGGGAACCATAGATCCGCTTAGGCCTTGCGTTTGATAAGAAGATTTATAAACCATTGTCTACAAGAATATTAAAAATTTATAGATAATTGTGTATGACCGAACTCAATACCTTAGCAGTTGTTTGGCATCTCAGTTTAGATATGATTTAAGCAAGATTTTGCTTATAAAGCTGCCGTTGATTTTAATTTCTATTATTTTGAATTAAATTCCAATTTTTTTTTTAAAATAATAACTGAGTTTTGCGGACAGATTCTTAAGTTGGTTTAAGGTTTGTGTCATTTTCTGTGCGTGAATGTGGTTTAAAATTGATTATTATTTTATATTTTTCAGGCTATGATATATTATCCAGAACTATTTCTTTTTGTTCTTATCTACAAATGCTTGGATTTGTTAGATTTAATCTTGAACACGTTGCAGCTTGAAATAAATGACAATGCTGACATGCCTTTCTAAATGTCAATGAAATCAAGGTGGCTTTAAGAAATCCAAGTACCCTACAATTCAGAGGTAAATTCAAGTTTCTCTGATCGTGTTGAGTTGTCTGAAAATAGCAAGCTTTGAAAAGTATTTTGGGCGTATGCATATTCTAAGGCTTTATATACATATTTTGATCGTCTATTCTGACTAGATTGAATAATTAAAATTATCCTTAACAATTTGAAGGGGCCCAAAAAGATCCTATACTATAAAAAAATTCAATTTAATCTAACATGAGAATGTGGTGTGTTATGTATGACTCATATATCATAAATGAGATAGATGTAGGAGCGGAGCAGAGCCCACGAGCGAAGTGGAGCGGAAGGATCTGCCCAATCAGGGGAGTTTCATTATATGGGTTGGCAGTGCGGGGGCAACATCCTNACGAGCAAACAAAGAGTTGTTCGTGTTCGGCTCGTTTATAATTTGAGCTTTAAAAATTTATTTGTGTTCGGACGAGCGGAACAACGAGCTGCTTAACCAGCTGAACAAAAGCTTTTCGCGAACAACGAGCTATTTATTGACAGCCGCATAAGGGAAGCATGCGATTAATTCGTGGAGTCCGTGAGGTAAGATATGATAAATCCAGATTTACATAACAAAGGAGAGAGAGCGGAGTGAACGGGAGATACTTGAATTTAAGGGAGGTTGGATTTGATTTTCTTCTTTTTGGCATTCAGTTGAAATCCAGTGCTACCAAGCAGCCCTAAGTATTATATTTTTTGGCATCATTCTAAATTTATTAAATATTAGGGCAACAACTCTCATGATCATGGCTCAACTTCTCCTTCATTCAAATCACAAATTTTAAAAATTCATTAAATAATTTACCATGACTTAATAAGATTTAACATCCATTCACTCAACATAAATGTTTGGAATTAAAATCTTAAGAAATATTTGATTTATTAAATCCAGCAAAACCCTAAAACCACCCACACATCAAGAACCGCCAAAGCATTGCTACAAATTGCATCAAATCCGTTATTACAAGTTCATAACCACCAAATCAAAAAAAACCAACCCACCAAATCAACGCAGTTGCATCAACTGATCAACACGAACCCCACAAAAGACGAGCTAAAACCGAATTGAAGAACCCTAACCGCACCGATCAAAGAGAGAGAGATCGAGTACTAGACGGCGCCATGGCGGTTCTTGTTTTCGGCGGCTTCAGCCTGAGAGCGAGCGAGATCGCCGCCGGAGATGGTCGGTCCCTCTGTGGTACCGCCGGTGCGAGAGTTTTCGACGGGCTCGAGATGGCCATGGGTTCCGTAACCCTTCTGCTTGTAGTCTTCCAGATCCGAGTAGTTGACGTACGGAC
>JXCR01145569.1:76845-130902 GCA_002079205.1 Phalaenopsis hybrid cultivar | reverse complement strand
TATATATATATATATATATATATATATATATATATAATGTTTGTAATTCTAGATGAGTCTCTGAGATTCTGAATATTGTATTATGTACTCTTTTTTGAATATTGAAAAGGAGGGCATCATTCTACTCCCGAGGAAGTAGGCATACATGCCGAACCTCGTAAATCTGTGTGTTCTTCTGAATTTGTGTCGATTCTTATTTTTCTTCGCCCTAATTTCTCAACATGGTCGCACGAATCTTGATGCAAAATCAATGAGCTCAACAGATGAATTGGGACCTCGATCAAGATGCGACGAAATAAATCAGCAAACTAAGATGGGTATTCAAGATGACCGATTCAGGAGAACTTCACAAATGCTTTGTCTGGCCGTCAGGCTAATTGGCAGGCTGATTAACATGAGAGCAGGGCGAGGGACTTCCGAGGAAAAGGCCGAGCAAAGGATTTTCTGTCGGCGACAAACAAGATAAGTCCAGTCAGAATCTAAAGAAGAGATCATGAGAAAATTTTAGTGAGAAACTTTCGCACCATCTTTGGGCTATTCGGCCCGTTATCGCTAAGCCAGCAAGCACAAGCTTACAAATGATAAAACATGTTACCCTCGACTAATAATTATTTATTAGTCTAATTTCATGTATAATGAAAATTACCACAATGCCCTTGCATTCAGGAAATGAAGTGACCAAGATCTCTCGGATATGGCTAGATGCTTATTTACCATTCACCCGTTGCTCTTGGGTTCAGCACTTCAATAGATACTAAAATATTCCTTATTCTTTAAAATAGAAACAAAAAACTCGCCCTGAAACTATTTTGATTCATATTTAACCCAGCAAATAATTGGATATCATTTTACTCTTTTTCTCAATTGCATTTGATATAATTGATTTAATGAACATATATGCTATAAATCACATGTCAGAAGCTCATAGCAAAAGTTATCTTACAACTACAGAAGTGATTTTCTTCTAGCAAATATTAAAATTAAGATAAAAATAACAATATTGAACTCTTGACATTAATTCTTCGTCTGATCAATCGCACACTCAAAAAGCTATCAAAAGTAAAGAAAAAAATACAATTTATAATAAGGTTTTTGCCAGATCCAAATATCTGGTCTTCATCTCTATTTTCACACAAAAAGCACACTGTTCAGTTAAACTAAAAACAAGACACAAAACCTAAAGGGCATTTTAACTCTCTAGAAAATTACATGGATTATCAAATTTCCGTTATATCTGCCCTACAAGACCCAAAACCTAAAAAGCACACTGTTCAGTTAAACTAAGAACAAGACCCAAAACCTAAGAAGCATTTTAACTATCTCAGAACATTACATAGATTATCAAATTTTCGTTATATCTGCCCTACATAAGGGGCAAACACCAGAAGACCGAACCCATGGCTCTAAACAAGCAGGATGGAACTTATGACTGCAACATAATTTGATAAGCTTATCTCCTTCTCTAAATCCTTCCAAACATATGCAACAATCAGTGGGGGCAGCCATTACTCCATCTTTATATTTCTCCTCAGGGTTCCTGAAAGTCTCTCCTTTGGCGGCACAGAAAGCGTCCCAGCGATGCGGCGGAATTTTCTTCTTAATTGATATGGTTGATTCAGTATTCACAATGTTTGGAGTCAAGTTTACATTATAAATATTAAAAACATCACCAAGTGCTGGTTCGTTATAAGGAACATGATCAATTGGAGCTCTTTGCCTGGGTAAAATTGCAATTTTTAAGTTGTGAATTAGTAGCAACAAGTAAATATGCATTTTTTTAGATTAGGAAGAAACCTGTTATCTGTTAGTGACACACTTCTAAGTCTCTCTACAAGCCTTAATCTTGCCTCTTCTACCGGCCGAGGAAGCTGGTCATTTCTAGTTAGTCCCAAGTGAGTTAGCATTGTATTAGAAACCCTTGCATTGCTGCTGTTGCCAGGATAATAACCTTCGCGGCCATTGCGACTTGATGTTCCTAGATCACGATCCTGAAGAGGGTTTTCATGCAATTATTAAGAAAGAAGTTTACATGATGCAGACAGTAATCATCTATCCTTGTTGAGATTAAGACTAGCGATTTAACTGCAACCACAAAACGATATTTAATATTTGTAAAGACAAGCAAAACTCTCACGAGAAAAGAAAACAAGGATAAAAATTAAAAATATAAGGAAATGCCAAATGAATTTGGGAAATTGTTATTACATTCTAACAGATAGGAAGATCCTGAAACAATGTTTTCTAAGTAATGACATACAGGAGAGATGAGACTACATTACACCCACTCACTTGAAAATGTTTAACAATTCATTAAATTTTGAGCAATCATTAACATTTCTCAAACTTTAAAGAGTACTATCTCTACTGAAAATGCATTAACACGCCAAACCAATTATATTTGGGTTCTCCAACATCCCACCTAGTCCAAAATGAAGCAACATTTCTAGCCCAAAAATTTTTCCTAAGGCTTGTTTTCTATTTCACCAACCAGGCCACCTTGAGAGAAAACATTGAAAATATTGAAGGAGATAATGTTCATAAACTTGATTCATATAATGTGATACCAATACAAGGTCGGGCATATGCGTGACTTGTGATGAAGCGAAAAATGTCAAGTAGATTAATTAGTCAAGTGTTGCCCAATTAAGAGCAGGTAGCAACACCAAAGCGCATGCAGCAAGCAAGCATGCAAGGTAGGGCATAGGGCTTTCATGTGCAACCATGTTAGTTATGTATAAGAGCAAGACGAACATAATCAATTGAGAGGATGACAAGAGTATTCCTCCGCAAATACCACGTTGAGAAAAGGAAACTTCCGTTAGTCATTAATTGAATATATTGGGCTTATAAATAAGCAAATAGGATCCTACAATAGAAACAAGTAATAATGAACAACATCCATGATGAACATGACTAACATAATTTCCTTAAAATTTAAGATTCCTAACTAATAAGCCAATATTAATTAGTACTACAGGTTTGAATATACAATACTAGGAAAGATGAGCAAATCAAAAATTAGAAAAGCAACATATAGCCTACAACAGGAATCTAACAAATACTTAATTTTTATTAAAAGTGGCTGACTTATGTCTAAATGATGCAAAAAATACAGGGGGCGTGAAAATTATTAGATTAATATGGCAACAAGAACATGATTTAAGGTTATGATACTATTTCAGTTATCTTAACATATGAAAAAAACTGTTTTTATGAGAACTTGAAATTACGTTGAGAATTTAATCAAAATCATCAAGTTTTAATCAACTCAATATATATAACTATAAGAATGTGGAGTAAATAACAAATCATGCCCTCAACCTGATTTGGGTAATAAATGAATAAGGAAAAATTTTCTTCTAACAGCAAAATTTCTAACTGCAAGAAGAATTTAATTCAAGTACGACTAATTATAACATGAAAATTCATTTTTAGGAAAAGTAAATTCTGCAGAAGTTAAATCCTTAAAACTATTTGAGAAAATACATATTAAATACACGTAAATCTTATTAAATTAATACTGCAGATATTTAAAACTCGTTGATTTAGGTAAGATTTACGTAGTATAGAAAATAAAATAAAAAAACAGTTTTCAAAATCAAAACAATATCGCCAAATCTTAGCCAAGTATGGCAACCAAAATTTCCCTAAAACAGAGAAAAAAGCGATAGATTATCTATCACAATAATAGAAGCATTGACTGCCGTAAGAAAACCCAGATTTTGCAGTTCAATCAGACTTACCACGACCCTACATATCAAACAATCCAAATCCCTTCACAAACATAGAATAGAGAATCACGTCACAAACACGCTTAACCCTCAACTGAAGAAAAAAACAAGAAAACAAAAAAAATCCCGCCTACCAAATGCGAGCCACAAGTTCTAATGACCCGGCCCTTGGAAGCTCCGCCATTGGATCGCCGCGCATGATCGCCGTCCTCTCGGCGATGACCGCGGTGGCGATCTCGCCTGCTTCGACGCGCATCATGGTCTAGATCAAGATCATCACTCTCCACCTCGGCGACCGATCTCTGATTCCTGCGAGATGGAGGCCTCAAGACGTAAAGGAGCTGTAAACCAATAGTCATGCAGCTCTACTCCTATCTCCTTCCTCGCAAAACTTTTCCGTAGTGGGAGGAGAGGGGACTGAGAAGAAGAAAGCAACGTAGGTAACGAGGTGCAGCACAACCGGACAGAGTGGGGAGTTAGTAGTGTGGATCGTCGTGGGCTGAGAGATAGCTCGTTATGCTGAGAGAAGGGCCGTAGGGCTGTTTCAAGGGCTATTAGATATTACAGTTATTTTGATCAACGGTCAAAATTGCGTTGGACAGGATAAACTGTGCTAAACCAGTCCGTTACAAATCGCAGTGCTCCGTCTCCACGACGACCGACTCCAGAGGGAATGCGTGTTAACGTGGGACCCGCCCGGTGGGTCGTGGGAGCAATCTTCCAATAAACTAAATTCCGGATATATTAAATAAAATTTTTACACTTAATATTCTAAATAAAATACAAGTGTCAAATGCAAAATTTTCTTGGGTATTTGCATGTTTAATTCCTAAGTTTTGATACATCAAAATGTCACTATAATTCAGGTTTTAAAAGTAAAATATAAAATGTTAGATATGTAAATCCTTGAGAATTATGTGACATGCATGTTAATTTCTTCATTTTTTTTTTCACTTTATAGTTTAGAAGGGGGAAGTTACAAATATATGTATATGAAAATGTGCCTTCTTAAATTATATAGAGGAATTATGCACATAAAAATACATAGGGTTATTATAAGAAAATAATTAGATATAGAAGTCAAAGCATTAAAAATATAAACCTAGATATTGGAATAGAGTTCTATTGAAGAGAAATGGTATATTTGGTGTGTGAAGTCATGGCAAGGAGAAGTATAAGTTCAAGAAGTATAAAGAAATAGAGTTTTAATGAGGATTGTTCACCAACACTAAAGCTATGAGAACTTGTTTAATCATTATAAATGGAAGTCATAATGTTGGCTTACAACCACGCAAAGTGAATGCTCTCTAAATTTCATTTAAGATCAATTTTAACCTATGAATAAAAAGAAAAAAAATGTCTATAAATATAGTAAAAATCTAAACATGGTCAATCACCCATTTATAAGAAATTTAATTCATTGAGCATATAAAATGCATTCAAATGTGTGTTTGACTGTATAAAAGTTTAGATTATGATGATTTTTGATGTGATATAAAAGATTTGGCTAGTATAAATGTAAAATTAATTTTTTTTTTAGAGATATAAACAGATAAAAACTATGTGGTATGGTATGTATGAAATGCCCCTAAAATCAAGTGATATTAATTATTATTATTATTATTTTAAGGTGTTCGTACTCCTCCCATTGACATATGCAATATACACGTATTTTAATACAATTTTTTTATGTTTTATTTTTTAATCATATAACATTCAATTAACAAATCTATGTCGTGAAGGTTTAAATTTTTTTGGTGCACAAAGCTATGTTATGAAGGTTCTTAATACTTAGGATGTGAAATAGTTAGTGTACCTTTAAAAAACAAGTTTCATCTTTTTTGTCCCTAACGAAGCATCTTGGCGAACCTTGTATGTTCTAAATTATGGTCTTGCTCTCCTTGGCCAACAATGTTTTCATCATTTTTTGTCACTTGCCAAGAGAAAAACATGTAAAATGGATCACATTTATGCAAGGAATAGGGAGGTCTAGAATTAAGAAGAACGGTATACTTTCTGCAGTTCATTAAAATGTTTTATTTTTGAAGCAATTATTTTAGATTTTTTTTTATATTCATTTTTTTATTTTGTGAGATATGAGTCTCCAGAAGGAATTTTATTATTAACATGAAATTTCAATTTGGGTAATGAACGATAATACTCTCAATAAACTAAATTTTGGATATATTAAGAGAAAAGTCTACACTTAACATTATAAATAAAATATAATAGTCAATTGCAACTTTTTCTTAGATATTTGCATGTTTAACAACTAAATTTTGATATTGAACTCGGATTTTTAACATAATGTATGCACCAATATTATCGACACAAATCTCAATGCAATTGAACGGTTGAGGATGATGCACGACGATCAAGTTCATCCTTGGAGGATTTGGTCGATTAGCCTATCCAAGATCCCAACCACCAAACGTCTCTAAAGGCTAGTTGAGCGCAACCGGTCGACCGACCGCTCATACCTTAACAGAAACGATTCTCATGAGGTCTGTGGGTTTGATCAACTAGCTCATTACTGTCATATCAAAATTCGAATTGTAATATAAATTTAGTATTAAATCAACAAATTGATTGCATTGAGGGCTATTTCTATAATTATTCCCTTCTTTTAGTAATTGAAGGCTATTTTAATAATCGTTCTCTCCCTTTGGTAGTTTTACAAGAAAACCTCCTATAAATAGGAGGCTCGACGATGAACAAAAAAACCCATGGCCTGAGGACTTTTTCCCCATCCTCTCTATGATGCATTTTATTTGACGTAGGAGAAGGGTTACCCCAACTGTCTAGCTTAAAAAGACTCATGTTAGGTAAGAAGTGTTCTGTCAACCCTTACACTCGTACTCACCCCCCCTCCCCCAATTATTTTCACAGATGCAGTTCTTTCCCCAAAGGGAAACTCGTACAACGAAGTGATTGTCATTACGACACTCATAAACAACTACCAAATAGGAAGCATCATTGTTGACATCGGCAGTTCAATCAATTTTCAGTTCAAAACGGTGTTCAACAAAATGGGACTCAAGGCAGACTGATTGGGGACACCGGCATGTCCATTGTTTGGATTATAGGATGAGCGAAAGGAGGCCTTGCGGGACGATCTCCCTAACTGTCTTGTGGGGAAAGCAAGAAAAACAATTCTACAATATGGAGAATTTTACGTACAATGCCATCTTCAGTCGGCCGCTATTGAACAACTATCGGGCGGTAGCTTCGACATAACATGTGGCGGTGAAATTTCTTAGAGATTGGGAGATAATCATAGTGTGAGGCAATCTAGAGCAATCCATGAGTTGTTCATGTGAGTGGTCACTAGCATCTACCGCGGATCACAAGACATTCAAATACAGAGGGAATGAGGTCCTGAGACCAGCGAGGACGTTCATTGAGTGCCTTTCGTCGATGAGGGAGAACTGGTAAGATTGGTTTTTAAGTAATATGAGGTACTCTGAGAATAGAAGATAAAAGAAACTTACGATCGGGCGTAGGGACGATGCCATTTCCACCATGAGAAATTTCATTGACTTATTCTTTCCTTACTATTGCCTGTTCAGTATTATTGTAAGGTTGTGGTTGTGGTTGTTGGACATTGTCCAAGTGTGGGGTGATGTGAGAGGTAGCTCCAAGTCAAGAAGCCAAGCTTGGTTCTTGGGGTTGTTGGTAGTATGAAATGTTGCAGTAGTTGTGGGCTTGTATTGAAGATTGGCATGATGCCAACATTGATCAGCCAATTCTTACGACAGATTTGGCATACAATGATATTTTTGGGTTGTGAGGTGTTTTGCATGTTGCTTTTATTTGAATTGTGTTTCTAGCTTAGTGTTTTTAATTTAGAATAGAAATTCTTATTCTTGAAAGAGAGAAGTGTAGCTGTGTGAGTGTTTTTCAAAGATTCATTGGCAATATGAGTTTCTTCGCTAGCGAATAGAAATCTTCAAGTGAAAGAGGAGTGGTTTGAGTTTGGATGGCAGTTTTGAAGCCTAGATAAGAGGAGGGAATACCGTTTAAAGTATATAAAATAATATCTTCATTATCAATTTTTAAATAAAAAATAACTATGTTATCGACAAGGTTCTTGATAGATGTAAAATATCGATTCATAGTTTGATTTCTCATTTGAATGCCATGTAATTTATTTTTGAGTTGAGTTAATCATGAACAATTTGATGATTGAAAACGTCGTTCTAGGGTAATCCAAATATATGCGGTGTCATTTAGATGAAGCACATAAGGTAAAATGGATGATGAAATTGTAGAAAGAAATGCAGCCGTTAGTTTTTGATCAATAAGCTTTCAAAGAAGAAAATCTAAGTTTTCAGTGGTATTGCCAGTAGAATCCTGACTATATTATGGTGAGGGAAGAACATTGTTATCAACAAATGAATTGAATTCATTGGCAAGAAACAACTTTTGTATTTGCAGTTTCCAAACGGCATATGTTGTGAAAAACGACAGCAATAAATCGAAAAATTTGGAATGAGAAAATTCACATAATAGAAAAAGTGCATGCACACAGATTTACGTGGTTCAAAAAACTGTCTACGTCCATGAAGTTACAAATAATTTTATTACTTCGAAGAATTACACTTTTGCTTACGTGGACTTACAAAAACACATTCTCTCTCCGTCTCTCTCTCCTCTCCGTGTCTCTCTCTACACACCGTTAAGTCACAAGGAAGAAGAACCAAGGGAGCAGCAGAAGACTAGCAATTCTTTCCTATGCTTGGAGTTCGGTCACGGGAGAGGAATCCCAGAAGAACTGCTATTTGATTCCTCCTTTCTTTAAGCTTCATGCCGAAGCAACACAACAGGAGAGATGAAGCATGGACCACCCGAAGCTTCAGCCGAAGAAGAATAGGAATAGCAGGTTCATAGCATGCCTTTCATTAATCTATATTTAAAGCAGCTAAGAAGAAGGCCCATTTAAGGCATACCATAATTACCAAATGTCTGGAGAGGAGTTGGCGGGACATGGGAAGAAGAAGCAGGAAGTTAATTTTAGAAGGAGATAAACGAGATTAGCAAAATTAAATATTTTGCCTAAACTGTAGTGGACCAGGCTCCACATAACTTAACACCATAGTTATCAAATAGACTAGGAGAATGAGCTGTACCTTTGATATGTTGCATGAGAAATTTTAATGTGAGTGGTATTTGAATGTCTTTCATTCTATTGAGTGATTCTTAGGAGGAGTTGATGAGTTGCGGGTTAGTGGAGGAAGAAGACTCCCTGGATGAATACTGAGCAGGAAATGAAGGCTCTAATACCATATAAAGAACCAAGAAGGAGAAGAAGAATGCAGAACAGATAAAGTGGAAAATGATATTTCATTCAAACAGCAGCTATATTCATACGTATATATAATGGCATACTTGCAATATTACCGAAGGATAGGATGGTCATTACCCAACCAAAGCTATTTAATATAAAAGCAACATATTTGACTAATTGTCTGTTTGGACAGCTGCAACTTATTGAATAATCTGCTGATAAGTTGATTAAAAATAATTTATCGATAAGTTAGGTGCACTTACTACTACAAATTTTTATTTTTTTTGGAAAAGTCAGACCTCGGTAAGAAAGCTGTCACCGCATCTAAACAGGTGCGGTGTGAAAATGTTGTTTTCAGCGTTTTGAAAACACAAAAGCGGCCAAAACGCAGCTTACCAAAATAAACCAGGTGTGTTTTCAAAACACTACCGCACCAAATAAGCTGCCCCAAACATATAAATGTCTGAATGCCAAAAAAAATATTACATCAGCAGTCCTGATGCATATCCTGATGCATAACTACATCATGATTCAAATAAATGTGACATGTATTCGGAGAAGACATACCATACATTAAAGTATAGAATTTTTTTTAATTTAGTTGGGCCCGTCAAGTGCATGGTGCTTATTTATTGGAGTTATGATGCAGTTATGCTAATTTGGTAACTCCAAGAACTATGAAGGGGAAAGAATATAGATAAACGGAGAAGCTTATCACATTTTCATTCCTTCCTAATATATCCACATAATGTCTATTAACAGGAGTACAACACCAGTAGAGGCCACAAGTGAAAATCACAAAAAGGCTACGCACTGGAATTCCAAATGCCCAAATTTGAAAATAGCCAAATTTGAACGATATTTTAATGCAAAGAAAAAACAAAGTTTTGAATACTTCAAATTCCTCCAAAATTTAATTTTTTTTCTTATCAAATAAAAAAAAACAAAATATTATGTAGTCCCTCTTACCATGCAACTCAGTTACTTTTTATTTACATATCCAACAGCAAAAATATCATCAAGGTGCAAGATTTATAAAAGAAGGATGTTTTGGGTGATGTATATGTAAAAAGTAATGTTTATGAATTAGACATGTAAATACATAAGTTTTTATTGGTATATATGGAAATGCCCCTAAACAGCTTTACATAACTCGCAATTCTTATATATTTACATATGTAACGCCTACACTTCTATATTAACTTTTGTAACATTTTGATGTCTTAATCCTCTACATGAAAAATTGTATTTCACTTTTAAATATTTACAATGATATTTTTGAAGTGATATCAAAAACTCGAGTGTTAAGAATATAACAATAAAAATTTAGGTATTAGATATGTAAATGCATAAGAATTGTATGGTTGCATGTAAATGCCCAAAAAGTAAACAGAGAGCAACTGCAATACCAAATGCATTAAACATGGATCGTCAGTTCTAGTCAAGGTCTGCCAAATTCCATTAAATTTCCATGGGTAATTCACATGCATGCCACATAATCCCTTCGTACTAAAACATCTAACACCTAAAGTCTGATATTTATATTTATGGCATTTTGGTGTCATGATCCTATGCCTGAAGAGGTGTACTTCACTTTAAAGCAATATTAAAGATTAGAGCGTTATGCATGTAAATATACAAGTTTAGGTGTTAGACATGCAAATACACAAGAATGAGTGGTATGTATGTAAATGCAAACATTATACACATCAGCTAAAAGAAGCAGATAAATTCAAACATCATAAACGCATAACAAGTTCACATGGTTTACAACCTTCTCCTTAAACGTGCTTCACATTAAGATTAGTGTGTTGTGCATGTAAATATTAAAGTTTAGGTGTTGGATATACAAGTACATAAGAATGTGCGGTATGTAAGTAAATGCAAACATTATAAACATTAGCTAAAAGAAGCACACAAATTCAAACATCATAAACACATAAGAAGTTTCACATGGTTTACAACCTTCTCCTTAAATGTGCCTCAAATTTAAGATTAGAGTGTTCCACATGTAAATATGAAATTTTAGGTGCTAAAAATGCAAAAACAAAACAAAATGTAGTATGTATGTAAATGCAAAAAACTACAAACAGAGCTCAAAGAAGCACACAAATTCAAACATCATAAAGGCATGACAAGTTTCACATGGTACACAACCTTCTCCTTAAATGTGCCTCGCATTCATTAGCTATTCATGCAAAACCAAGATAAATAAACCAAAAAGCAAAATAACTTAACCAGATCTTCCAACAAGATATACTTCTTATAATCCCCTCATAACTAAACCCAAACTCACCACAAAACAACAGCCAAACTACACGACAGGATACAAACTAACCTCATCCAAAACCGGCCCACACATCGTACCCGGATCGTTTAGCTTAGTATGATAGAACGAACTAAAGAAAGTGATCCTAGTTCGTATCCCCAATGCCTTAAACTTAAGACTTCCAGGCACATATTTACCAGTCCCTGTAGAATTATAGGGAACCTTCACCGTGCTATTTCCCGCAAAAGCTTCGACGAGCATTGACCCGTGGCAGCCATTCTTTGCATCTCCAATGAAGAAGGTAAGGTTGTAGGACTTATTGGGAACAGTTCGAACAATTTGGGCAATCGCACTCTCCCTTCCCGCGAGAAGCTCGACGGCATAATGGCCGAAGGGTACTGAAAAATGCGCAGAGTCGATGTATTTAACGGCTTTGAGGGATTCAATTATCCATCCGATGAGCGGGGAACTGTAGTCTTCTTGCTTTGGAGGGAGGAGGATGCCGGATGAAGAGTTTTTGAAGACATGGGGTCCGATTTCATACCCTCCATTTTTTACTAAGTTCCCTGCAAAAGTTGAAGTAGTTTGTAATAAGCTTTGTAGTGATTGTTAATGGACTTCCCACATAAATTGGATTTCAATAAATATTTGCAATAAAAGATAAATAGCCTTATCCTTACCTGAACTGATTGATCAATAATAATTTTATCTTCAGAAAGAATTAACAGAGAATCAAACAAATAAGTAACAATAGTTTTATATATAACAATAAAGCCCCATTTAGATGAGTCTATATGAAACAAAATTCACATTGTCCTCATTTTGCTCAAACACTAAGAAAAAACTAGTAAAAATTACATACATATATATCACCCAATTCCTATGTATTTACATATATATCTAACACTAAAAATTTAATTTTTTTAAGTTTATACCACCCAAATCTTTAATATCACAACAACAAAAAAAACTTCTAAAAAGTGAAATACACATTTTAAGGCTTTGAATGCATAAGCAAGGTATCATACATGTAAAAAATTGAGTTTTGGGTAAATACATAAAAATGAGAGATTTATATGCAAATCTTCCAAAGATTACTAATTTAACTCTTCAGCTAAAAAGCATCCATGGATCAATTACCTCTGGTAGGAGTAACAGGAACAAGCTCCTTGATCGCCACTGCATCTATAAGAGGGCCACACGCAGGATCTTCCTGCACACCAATATTGTGAAAAATAATCTGAGCCACCGAAGCGGCTGCCTTAAATGCCCAAGCATAGCTGTCTCCCCCATCGCTGCTATACAGAGTTTGAAGAGGAAGATCGCCGAAATAAGGTGGCACATAGACCCTCAGCACCTCATCCTGAGCGCAGGTCCTTGATGCGCCGAAGGTTAGAGCGTAGATGGAGCCTAGTTTCACGCTTACGTTCTGTGAAATTGAGGCCTCGTTGCCGAGGCGGACGGCGTGATCGCCGTGCGCCACCTTGAAGTACATTCCGCCGGGCTGGGGGCCGCCGGAGATGTACTCGACTAAGCCATGGATTGTCCAGTTGGGGAGGGAGTGTTTGCCCAGAATCCTCGTTTTGTTCAGCTTGGAAGGTTTGGGGGAAATCTCAAAGCTTCCGTTGAGCAAGAACTCTGTTTGGTGAAAGATACAAGAAACATTATTGCAGGTCTGCTTTCAAGCTAAAATATGAAGAAATGGAGATTTGGAGTTTTTTTTACAGCATAAAAATTATATTTCTCGACACTTACAACCGCGGAATACAAAAACTATTTTAAAAAATAGAACTTTTTAGGGTTGAACGGCTTTCAGACAATGTGTTGAGCTAATGATTGTATCGAACTTGACCAACCAAAATGCAGGCACATAACTCCAAAAATCGGATTTTTTTACCCCTTGGCAAAAAACAGGCATCAAAACAAGCACAGCTAGCCTAAAATCAGAAGAGATGAAGAGCAAACCATCAAGTTCTTGAGCTGGAAGAGCATGGCTGGTGCAGAAGAGGAAGAGCAGTAACACACACACAGGCCGCATGTCTCTGAACAGTAGTGCCGAACTGCTTCCCAGAAGAGAAGGAAAGCTTCATTTAATAGTGTTTTAGTTCTGGTGCTCCTCCGGAGCTTTTTCTCCATCTGTGGTTTTGGATTTCAAACTCGAAATAGTACGGACAATTTTTGAAAAGGCGTCATATTTTCTTAATCTTAATAAAATGTTCCTCGGAAAATCTGATTTTTTTTTATCTCGCGATTAAATTAACACTACTAAAAATTTGTAAGATTTGATGCGTGCTAAAAAAATTCACGACGGCAGAGTAACGGATTATCATCTTAATGTTATATCAAAGTTCAGCACGTTATATGAAAGTTTGGCACACGCAGATGAAAAAGAAACAAGCGATGATGACTCCAGAAGTTTTTACGAGTAAAACTCGTAAAGTGAAAAACCACGTGGTATGACCCAATTGCAGAAATCCACTATTGAATTGATGATTACAAAAATTTCTTATCCCACAGACAGGAAAATGGTAAATATATTTTTCAGATTACAACGTCGCTAACGACGTCTAATTTGTGGTGATCGATTGTGGTCAGTGGTAGTCAATAACAGTTAGCAGAGATCGACGAAGGTCGGCGGTAGTCGACAGCGGTCAGCGATGGTACTGCAGCTTCTCCTGAAGATCTCAGACTCTCTATAGACTTCAGTTTCCCCTCATGTGAGGGGCAGGGGTTTATTTCTAGTGTTATGGGTGCAATTAATGCAGGAATATCAACCATTTTGATCGGACAGTCCAGAGAGTTTTCACCGATCATGCCGTGTTTAATGAACACTTAAGTGTCTTAATGATGTCAGAATTGAGTGATCTTAATCTCGTTTGATTCGTCTTGTCGAACCGCTCGATTCGAGTGTAAAATTGACAATGCTGATATTTGTTTGAACTTCCAAATGTATCTAGAAATGTTTCAATGGTGGTTTAATGACTTGATCTGAGCTTGATTTGACTCGGATTGGACTAGTTTTCATATCATTATGTCCGTCTTATCGAGCCGGTCAGTTTGACTATAAGTTTGCTGAAATTGGAGTTCTTGATGACTTTTTATCGAAATTTAAATATTTCTTGCTTAAAATATCATCTTGAGATTCGTGTTATGCTTTGAAATTCATGTCGGATGATTGAAAATTTATATGTGAAACTTCTTTGATATTTTTCTCCGGTGAATTTTTCTTAATATTAAACATGAGCTTAGACATAGCTTTTAATTAATTATATTCTTTTATTGTACTTAGCACGGACATTCTATTAAAAAATATTTTATTTAAAAATGAAAATATTAATTTAATTATTAAGATATGATATAATAAATATAAAAATTATATTCTAGTTTTATAAATACATAAAAAGGTATGCTCAGTCCGTAAATATAAAAAACTTGATAATTTTATCATTCATTCACCTATTTTTTTCCAAATCGAGGTCACGTTTGCATGCAGTGTTCCGGCAGCACGGCTTAAGATAACTGAGGGAAACTGTTAAGCACGACAAATCGCTGTCGGGACGCTGCAAGAAGAACGGGGTCCAATTCAAGGCGGTGCCGCTGGACCAAAAGTTTGACTGGCCAATAAAGCGTGAACTTGCAGTTAAAATGCATCGAAGTTACAAAATGTGGTCGTTTTTTTTGGGTGGCGGTTGGCGAGATTGAACATAAATTACCCGGGCCCACCGGGTGCATAATTTAAGTCGCACCTTCCCGATGATCTTGGCGCAATTCTCTGAACATGCGGAGACCGCGTCGGCGTCCGCGCGGCTGGGCCAATACTCGCTCCGTGATTGCTTTATATTTAGTTTATTTGAAAATACAGGCTCCTTTGTCACACTAATTAGACTAAACACAATTAATAAGAGAGCCAGAGTAAATTTGGTTTTCACAGGGTGAGTTTATCATCTTATTGTCATTAGAATCCGGGTTTTGAATTGCCATAGTTTGCTAATTCTACAAAACAATGTAGTTGGTCCGTGACCATCCATTAAGCTTTTATTATCAAACCACCGTTCAATTGTTATCATCACACCATCATTGAATAATTGTAGTTACTCACAAATCATCTCCTGATAGTTGCTTCCAAACGCCGTCTTCAAATCTCAACCAACATACTATAGTTGCTAGACCATAACCATCAAATTGCCTAGACCGATTGCCTATATAAAACCAACACCATCGTTGGACTGTTGTCATTTGATTGTCACCACATAATTGCTACTAGCAGATTATCGTCATCATTGGGCTGCCCGTCATCAGTCAACCATGAATATGGGATGGTTGCCACCATTAATCATTGTAGTTAAATGATTGTCATTCAACAATCACCATAAAAGTACCATCATCTAGTCTTTATTTTTGTTGGATTGTCATATTCTAACTATGATTCCCTAATTCTCGTCATTGGACTATAGTTTTCTGACAATTGTAGTTTGATTGTGGCCTTTTGATCACTATCACCCATATTATATTGGTGATCTTACAATAATCACTCAACTATAATTTTCTAGTTGTCATTGTCTAACTATAGTTAACACCACGACTTGATTATACTCGCGATCACCATCTCCTAATTATGTGAACTTCCACTAACTTTATATTTTGTCATCACCTATGTTATTGGTGCATGCTATTAATACGCAAAATCACCTAAAAGGTCAATGCATAACTTCATTGTATGAAATTACGTTTTAAGATAGATGCATGACCTCGACAATAACATCAATGCCCAATGAATTAATTGCATATTATGAAAATAAAGTTCGTCGTCGATAAGGGCAATGCCCATCATTGATATTAACACCAACCATCAACGTCAAAATCAATAATTCGTAAAGGACTTCTTCTTGAAATCTTTTTAAAGAAAAATGTTCAAATATACCACTGACAATTACTTCAAGATGATTCAAATATTTTGAGATTCAAGATAACTCAAATGTCTTAAGATTCTTATAATTGTCATCATTAAATACATTATCCACTATTTATATAATTTATATTATATCAATATTTTTCTCAATATTTGAGATAGGCATCATGTGTAACCATTAGGGAAGTGCTTCATTGTAATTGATGAGATATATTAGTAGAATCATTTAAATTTGATTAATCATCATGATTTTTCTTGCTCATAAATTGTCATGGCACCCGAAACAATGTTTATTAGAAATCTAGCACCTTGTTTCATCCATTTTTCAATTTCTCACTAAAATATAAAAATTCAAGCTAAGATTTCAACTCATGTTTTTCTTTTTTAACCAATTCTCAATAGTTCTACCGCGGTAAGCGTAAATATATCGAGTTGGTAGCTCAAAAATATCATTTAGATGTTAGATTTTGTAAATAGCAATATTTTTGACAAGACGCCAACAAATTTTCATTATCAGACACAAATCTCGATGCATGATACGAATCTCGAGGTAATCTTTTGAGCGAAAAAAATTCAATCTTCAATTAAGAGTCATCAAGAGCTTTGATTTCAGCAAACTATAGTAAAACTGACCGGCTCGATGAGACGGACCCAACGATATCAAAATTGATCCAAACTGAGCCAAATCAAGCTCATATCAAGTCATTAAACTAAATTTGAAAGTTTTTCATATATATTTTGAAGGTCAAACGAATGTTGAATCTAGCAAGTCTATAGTTGAATCGAGCGTCTTAACAAGACTATTCCAACGAGCCCAAGATTGCACAATTTCGATTTCATTAAAACACTCAAATGTCAATCAAACACTGTCTGATCGAATGAAGCTTTCGGACTGTCTGATCAAAGTGGTTCATATTCATGCATTAATTGCATCTACATCACTATAAATAGAGTTATACCCCTCTCATGAGGGGGGGGGAGAGCTTGAGGTCTAGAGAAGAGCTTGAAGTTTTGAGAAGCTAAAGTCGAACATCACTTCAGTCACTGTCGACCATCTCCGACAGTCATTTATCACTGTCGACCACCGCTGACCACCGTCGACCATCATCTGCCCGCATCCACCAATCACCATCGTCGCCACTCACATCTTACAACAAGTTTATTTGTGCATTGACGTCGTAACTCTAAAAAGTGTTAAACTATTTCTTGTCTGTGGGATGAGTGATTGTATATGTAATGTCTAGTTTATAGTATATTTCCTTAGTTCAGCTAGATTCTTGTGGTTTTTTCTCTTACAAGTTTTCCACATAAAAACTTTCGGGGCCACTACTGGTTATTTTCTTTATCTGAGCGTCTGTTGAATTCTCGTGCAATAGATGATAATTCATTACTCTACCGCCGCAAATATTCTAGCACACATTAATTTTAAGTGCTATGGTTGCAATTATCACAAAAAAACAACAAAAAAAATTTGTTATTCACAGGAGAGACATCACATGATAAAAAAATGCAATATGGATTAAGGGTCTGTTTTACGCAACTGTTGATTATTTATAATATGCACATAAGCAGATTATTTTGATAATTATCAGAATAATTTGTCTTGTAGTTTGGGGCAATTTGTTCAGAATAACTTATTGGTGGTTAAATGACATTCATGTCCCTATCAGATAAAACTGTTTGGTGCAGCTTATTTAGAATAACTTATGGGCAGGACAAAAGTATATACTGCAGAAACATACAATTATTACAGATCAGTTCTAAAAGATGACATACAGTTCTCATATCCTCATGAATACCAAGAGAACTAAAAAAAGTACAAATACAAGTACAACAATAATGAGAAATATTAAAATATTTAATTTCAGACTCTGACTACGTCTGTTCTCATCTGCACTGTCAACCTGAGAAAACACCATATTCTCATGACTGCTAGCAGTGTAATATGTGGGACTATCAACCCACAGAAAGAAACCACAACGAGCTGAAACACCCTTGGCACAACCGTAAAACTGCCTCCCAAAGCTATGAGAATGACGTGACATGAGCAACGGAGACGGTAGTCCACAATAACACAAAATACATCTTTCTGTAACTGATATTCTAGAAGTCATGTTGGTATAACTATGAAAAAAATAAAAGAATCAAATGTCAGCTCAAGATCTTTAAAAAAACCAAAATTAAATGCATATGAATATAAACCTATAATCTTATTTAGGAAAAAAATTTGATAGATCAGCAACCACAAATAGCATCTGTGATAGACTCCCTTAAAGCAATCACATGAGCCAACCCTTCACCATCATGATCTCCAAATTTATTAGAGTTTATATCATCCTCAAGTAATGAATGCCCACCCACAATTCCTGGAGGTTGCTCGAAAACATTCAGTTCATCATTGTCAATCATACTGAAGTCTGTATCTGATCGCGAGCAATGGTTTCAGATGAAATTATGTAGTGTCATTGTTGCAACCACAATATGCACTTGCTTTTGAAAAGGATACGACGACATATCACGTAGGATGACTCATTTCTTCTTCCAAACTCCAAATGTTCTTTCAATTATCCCATGTAAAGATGAGTGTCGTTTATTAAACATTTCCTTTCTGCCACATACTGTGCCACTAGCTTGCTTGAAATCAGGAAGATGGTATCTTGTGTCATGGTAGGGCTTCAGGTATCCCCTTTGCATAGGATACCCTGCATCAACCAGATAATATTTTCCTGGTACGAAAAACACTGCTAATAAAATTGATTACATGC
Source organism: Phalaenopsis hybrid cultivar (assembly GCA_002079205.1). Lineage (NCBI taxonomy): Eukaryota > Viridiplantae > Streptophyta > Magnoliopsida > Asparagales > Orchidaceae > Phalaenopsis > Phalaenopsis hybrid cultivar. The sequence goes on along the minus strand of JXCR01145569.1, from coordinate 111,941 downwards.
TCAAATATAAAAATTGGAAAACAAAACTAACCTGATTGGGGGTGAGGGAAACACTACGATATAATCGTAGTTGCAAAAGAGAGAATTTGATTGTCATGTGCACTTTCTTCCCAGCCTGTCATCACAAAAGTAAAACACATGTTGAAGTCGCATACAACCATGACATTCTGAGTTGTTGAACCACTTCAACTGATGTATGCTACCTTCTCGTGGTTGGTTAATCAGATATCAATGTGGGTGCCGTCAATTGCACCAATACAGCTTTGTTTAATTGTCCATTAGAGAGTAATAATATTGTGAAAGTATGACATGCAATAAAATAAAAACACTCATAGTTACCTTGAAATATGACATGTATCAAGGATCGTTGGCAATTTTTTCTGGAGTGGCAACAAATGATAATAAACACTTTTTAATTTTGAATCTAAATAGAATTGTTGAACAACATGTTTTCATGCTTCCACCCTTTTCATGTATGCTAAAAACAGAATGTCATTTAAAAGTCTAATCTAAAACGAGGTTCGATCATGTACAAAGAACAATTCAATGAATTTGCCACAAATACATAAAACAGTTTGGCTATTTGCTAAAAAAATAGATATATATAAGGACACAAATGAATTATGTGGTTCGGTCAATGACTTATATCCACAGTAAGACATTGAAAAGTCTTTATTATGCAATTATATCAGGTTAAATAAAACAATCTTAAGGGAGGACAATACAACTTGCAATTCACCCTACCATTTCTCCCTTTTGTGATAATAAAAGTTTCTAGAAAAAAAATAAAAAATGGAACATGTTTTCATTCTTCCTCCATTTTGATATTTGCTAAAAACCGAATGGAACATACCAAATTCTGAAATGTGAATGAATCATACCATATTTGCAAAAAACCGAATGGTGAATGGATTACAGAAAAATTGAAAAACCCAATAACAGTTCGCAGCTCTGCTTAACACCAGTAACATTCAGCTCCCAACCATTGGTGAAAGCCTTTAGCACCAAAATAAATTTTATACCTCTAGATACAACCATCAAAGCTATAAATGATACCGAAACTCCACTGACAGAAAACAAGATTTTGAGTAAAGATGAATGGAACATGCTATAATGTTTCATTCCAATCAAGAGCAATATTTGTTACCTAGATACATAAGTAATGTCAAATTGTATGTACTTAACTCCCGAATTTCTAATGAACCAATCTCATACCTATGTTTCCAATAAAAAGGAAATAACCGCAGACCATAAACATTGTCATTCTTAACATTGCTCTAATGCTATAACATTGCCCATGCTATAACCATTGTCATTCTTAACATAAACAATAGATAAGAGCATGGATTCATCTCATAGAAAGATCTAGAGCCCAGAAAAAATTGAAACAGAGAAACCAAAACCTTTCTGGAACGAAGAAATGAAAACCAAAATTCGTATTTGCATTCTCCACGCTTTTCTTCACGCTTAGCTAGCATGGATTCCTCTCATAGAAAGTTCTAAAGCCCAGAAAAAATCGAAACCAAAATTTCTGGAACGAAACCAATATTCGGGAGTTAGCTTAAGGAAACAAAAAAAAATCGAAATCAAATTTCTGTAACGAATCCCTTGCTCTTCCGTGAAGGAAGGAAAAAAACAAAGCACAATGATGTTCGACCGTTCACGGCCAGCGACTGTCGATCCCTCTACGAATGACAGTGAGATAAAGCATACCTTACGATCAAACAGAAAAATCGAAAGGAATCCGGGCCGATCTCCTCTAGGGTAAGAAGAAATTCGACTGCAGGAACCAAGGAGGGAGAGCGCGAGGGAGCTCAGGGGTATCTAGGGCAAATCTTGCGGCCGAACGCTGGGACGCTAGTTGAGAGCCGCGTCGAAGACCTTAAGGAATTACTTGAAGCGGGATGCAGTGCGATATAGTTAAGCCGCCCGAACACCGATTCAAACACAGCGGCGGCGTTTTCAAAACACCGCAGCACCTAAATAAGCTGCCCCAAACGGGCCCTAAAACTGGTGGTGGTCATTACCATCCCGTGACACCCTCTTAATACCATAAGTAGTGAAATCTATAGTAGGACCACACGAGGTGTCTAACCCGGCCATCGTACGGTTAATGTGATTGCCACCACCCCTCCAAGAAAATTATTATCAAAGTTCATTTAAATTTAATTAACTTTAGATTTACATGCATACCACCTAATTTTTATCTATTGATATATCTAATACTTAAACTTCTATTTTTTACATATATATCGTCACCTTATCTATACATAAAAAAAAATTTCACTTTCTAAGTTTAGATACTCATATTTCTTAGATGATATTGAAAATTTGGGTGGTGTAAATGTAAAAACTAAAATATATTTAATACATTTATTTTCTTAAAGTGGATTATATTCAAAGAGGCAATTAAATAAATGACTGTAAGCTGATCTTGAAGCAGGCCTCCATCGACTTCAGAATAAGCCTTAAAAGCATTAGGACTTTGTCAATATTCGCTGGAGTTGTAAAGAGTGCATGTGTAGTTGTAAGTCAAATAATTTACTTCACTAAGCAAGGCTAAGAAATTTAATGGGTGAAAATAATTTGTTGTTATGAATGGAGATATACTATAAAATTTATTTGATTGATTGTTGGCTTAGTTTAGGTTGCATTTAACAAAGCATTATGAGAAATTTTTAATACGTTTAATACAATAGTAAATAATTTAAGTAATTTAATAAGGTTATTACTGAATCTAAAATTGTCAGTGAATCACACTCAAGGAATAGAGTGTAATACATATGAGAGAGAGAGACAAAGAGAATTGCACAATAATGAACAGTAATGAGCATTAGTTTGAGATAACTGTGTAACCTTTTATCCATATAATGATTCTCTATATCAAAGGAGGGTATAATCTACAAAATTGTATTTATGCTCCCACTTTAGTGGGGTTTTACATGACATTATATGTATTTTACATGTGTGGGCTTAGAGCGTGATAGCTCTAGGTCTCAGCTGGCTGAACTGGCGAACCCTATATAGGCGCCCCCTATCGGCTAAGCTTGGTAAATAATATCGATTGGCTAGGTTATTGAGGTTCATTGATCGACCAGGTCTGGTAGAGGCTTCCGGACGGTTGAACTTGATGTTGCTACTTGATTGACCCTTTACTAGCAACGGGTCGAAACGATTGATTCAGTCGGTTGAGTCATGTTGATTGGTTGGTTGAGTATGAATGTTGACTCTCACTCATGATGAGGAACACCTGTCAAAAGAATGAGACTAGGTTATGAGACTGATGATAAATTAGTGTAATATGATATGTGGACGCCTTTAGACAAAGAAAATTTAAGGGATGGCTAAGATCTGTCTCATAGATTCTTGATTGTGTTCAGGGAGGTTGCCTGAATGTATCTGATAGAATTGCAGGATATGAGACTTTAATTTTTCCATTGGGTTGGTGATCTGACGGATTTTTGTGTGTTACTTTTGCAAATATTTTTTCAATATTATAAAATACACACAGTAGTTATAACAATAAATATGCAATGTAAACCCAACAAAAATAACTTTAATAAAAATAATTTTATCTTTTAAGAATCTTCAAACCGTTAAATCTCCTAATAATAATGCAAGTATACATATCACTCAAGTAATAAATGACTCTAATTGAGTCCTAGATATCGATCCTACAGGGAAGTTGGAAATGCTTATAGATAAATTCTTATAATTATAATGTAAAACACAATTTAAATTACAAAACCGAATTACAAAATTTAAACATAAAGTAATTGAGTGTGTGCTAAATAAAATGCAGTTAAATGAACTAAGTTAATTAAACTAATTCCTAAACTTTCAAAAGCAAACTTATGAAATATAAACAAAGTNACCATTTCAGAGCTCCCACTACTCCCTCACCTGAGGGCTAACAATCTCGCATTAGTTTCCAATCAACTGGACAAAATCAGGAATTTTAATCTATTTATTTGAATTCAACCTCACAGATGACATCTAACAATCTCCAATTTCGCATCCAACAAAGTATATTTCCCTATTTATTTGCATTCAACCCCATTAATGACATATTCTCCCATGAAATCGAATGTGATTCTTACTATGTTGTAGAATTCATAACCCTTTCGGATCATATGTTTCTCAGCACATTTTAACATTTCAATTGGTCAGATCGAAAAGTAAATGAAGATCAAAGTTCAAATCATCACAATTTTTTTACATTTAAAACCGTATAAAACAAAATCAATTCTTCACAAAATCAAATCTCATTGTAAGGAGAATGATAAAGAAGACTACTAAGAATTTATGAGAAAGAAACAACGAAACACAGATTTCATATATAAAAACAAGTTTACAAAAACAAAAAAAATAAAAGACACAACTTATCTCACAATCCTTCTCAAGTAAATCCCTAAAAGCTCTCTTCAAATAGTTTCCCTCTTTACAAGCACTCTCAACTCTCTCTTAGAAGTGTAATGAAGGAAAAATCTCTCACATTTTCTCTCCTCTTACAACCCTAGAAGAAAATCTCCATGCCCTTGACTTTCTCTCCCTCTCACGCCTCAATTGCATCTCTTTTGAACCCCTCTTCACGCCTCTTTTTCAAAACCCCCTTCACGCTTCTACCTTATCCTAGACCTCCCTCTCTTTTATTAGAGGTTGCATCCCTCAAAAAAGAAATCAAAATTCCCTTCAAAATTCTATCCAAAAGCCAACCATTTTGAATTTCAAAAGACATGTCTATTGATCCAAGAGACATATCCATTCATAAAAGAACCTTTCAAAGTATCTAGATGCATTAAATCACTCCATGGGGTGTTTATAACAAGTGATCTCTTTGAAATTCGCGTAAAATTTGTCTCGAACCTCCTTAATTCATAAAAAGTCGTCTTAGGCGCTGGTTTTGGTGCTTCAGGCGCAAAATCTCTATAAAATGACACTTCAGGATCTAGCTCTCTGTAAAGTGGCGCTTTAGGCGCCAAAATCACAAAATTTTCTGTTTTGGCTTCAAATTTTGTTTTTTTTCTACTTTTACTTCAAATATCTAAAATTAATATACCTGCAACAAAAATATGAAAATAACATTTTTTAAAGTGCAATATCACCAAAAATAAGTATTAAATATATACTTAAAATAACACATTTTTTTGGTGTATCAGTTGGTTTCATTGCGGGGAATGGCTTGAATCCCCCTGTGCTTTACTTCTTGATTAGTCTTGGTCTCAGTCTTGATATCCTTGATCTGATAATTGGGCTTTCGAGTTAGCTGTCGACCCTCCCTTGATATGCCTTATCACATCTATATTGTTTGTTCTCCTCGAGATTCATTTTGACTAATGGTCGCACAAGCACCGCGAAACGGGCTGCCACTCTATGCAAATATACATGTCTAAATAATATGCAATTTTAAAGAAGAACCTTGTATCGTTCCCATGAGAAAGTGTGTTAAGAAATCGATTTGAAAAAGGCAAACCTATGATTTACTAACTTTTCTAACCTAGTTTGGTGAGATTAATAAACAATTAAAGAAAATTCTAAGTCTAACATATTCTGAAGAAAACAAAACAAAAAAATATGGATCAAAGTTCTTTGGCATTTTTCCAAGATTGATAAGGATCATGTCTATAAAATTTAGGTGTGACACTTGGCTTGATTTTCATATAAAATCCTCTCTCGTGTTTGTTTTCAACCAGATATGTTAGGTTCTGCTTACACCCATACCTAGGTCCTAAAGAGAAATGGAATTCCACTAAGCTAGCTTCTGCCTATCTTTATGACATCCCCATAGTAAATTTAGACCCCCTTTAATTGATTTCAAGATCAATAATAAATAATTCATATTTTATACAATTCTTATAGTTAACCTAATTGTTTCACTATGCTTCTATCGAAGTCATTAATCACGATGGATACATATTAACTGGCTAGATCAAGAGTAAACAGATGTTGGAAGGTTAACCAACAACTTTCATCAAATAAAGCATGAAAAACGATACGAGAAATCAAGAATAAACATCAATCTAAGAAATTCATCCCAAAAATCATATAAGCACAAAAATTTGTTTTGCTTCTCATAGCTTGAGAGAAAAACAGAGACAATTTCATCAAAAAATAAAACCTGCAAGAAACATTTTCATTGGGATAAAAATAACTTACAACCCTTTAAGGTCCTCTCTTACAAGAACAACCCTCAATTTCTCTCATAAACCTCTCTAAAAAAGCATGACAGAAATCTGGAAGAAAAGCTTCTAGTGAAGTAAGTATGATGTTGTGCATAAAAAAGTCTTTCTTTTTCTTATGACAAATTTCCTAAAGTCTAGTGAAGTAATTATGTTTGGTATAAAAGTTATTCTATCAAATTGTAATATTTAATTCTTGCTGGTTTCTTTCTTGCATATTGTTGATTTCTTTCTATCAAATTGCAATATTTAAGTTATTCTCATGAAAATTTCTTTTTTGTTGATTACAATATTTTCCAAGTCCTCTTTCATGCAGATACTTTCACTTCTAATTTTCTTAAATCGTTTTATCTTATTAACGTGCATTCTACTGCACATCATATTTGGATTGAATAAAATAAAAAAAAATTGTTATATTATTACTCCCATGAATTTGCTCTTACAGAACATTCTTTAGACTATTAAATGGAAATATAGATAATGAGATTTAAGCAGGAAATGTTGACTTTTATTCAAATGTTTTATAGTCTTTCTTAATTTTGAGACTTTTCTATTGTATTTTTGATGTTCTATTACTCTAGCGTTGGATATTTTTGTTGTTGCAAGGTGCTAGTTTTTTATTTTGTTATCCGACACCTTGATATGTTGTTGGATTGTTTTTCTCTCCTATGGATTATTGGCTTATGGTTTTGACTCTTGGACTTTCTGGTGCTAATTTTTATGTTAGATTGAGTTTTTTTTTTTCATTACTTGAACAAAAGCCAGTAAAATCTACTTAGTGTTGATTTTTTACTTATGTTATCTGGTACCTTCACATGTTGATTTTTATTTATGTTATACTTGACATTTGCTGGCTTTTGAATTTCTTTCTTTAGAGAGGTGGTTGGCTTTGGCCATGGCTCTCAGGCTATCTGTCTTGTTCTACTGATAAATGTTGTGAAAAATGACGACAATAAAGCGAAAAATGGAATGAGAAAAAATTACACGCAGAAAAAACACCAGAGTGACACACAAATTTACGTGGTTCGGCAAATTTGCCTATGTCCACGGAGCTGCAGATAATTTTATTTCTTCAAGGAATTACACTATCGAGCACCTCGACGTTTACAAGAAAATATATATTTTCTTCTCTCCCTTCCTCTCTCTCTCTCTCTCTCTCTTCCTCTCTTTCTCTTAACTCTCACGATGACTTGGCTTGACCTTACTTGGCTGCTTGGCTTTACCTTTAAGCTAAAAGAGACTATTTATAGAAACCATGAGAGTGGTAGGTGGGAGGTAGGTGAGCGGAAGGTGAGATATGGTAGGTGTGGTAGGTGAGCGATATGTGGGATACTTAATTAGGAAGCTAATTAAATTCGGTGGACTGGATCTCCACATTATCCAACAATTCTCCCTCCCACTTGGAGACTGAGACACTGAATGCATCACCTACTTAATGCATCATCTACTAGTTGTACCTATATTTTCCTCAAACATAATATCATCCACCTCTGCAACTCGAATCCCCTGTGTTCATGTCAGAAGACCAGCTGAAGTTGAGCACAACTTCAGCTTCTTATGAGTAACACCCTCAGTTGACATATCACCGTCAACGTAGCCTCATACCACCAATCTCTTTCCTGGGTTACTCATGTATCTGCTTATAACTCCCACTGCATGAACAATATCCTGCCCCTGTTGAAAGCCCTTTTCAACAAGTCCAGTATTGTACCACTTACTGTCATCAAGTGCAGTCTTTACTTGATACACCTGCTTGTTGTGCAATATCTTCTTCCTTGATAGAAGTTTTGTCAGCTCCTAAGTTTGATTCCCTGGTAGGGAATCTGTCTCCTCTCTATTGGTTAGCTCCCACTTGCTTGAATTCTCATCTTGCAAGATTTCTTCATAACTCTTTGATTCTCCACCATTTATCTGTACAAAGTCTTGTTTTCCTGCCTTTTGCGCTCTACCACTTTTCAGGAAACTGACCTTTTTCTGCTTCCTCATAATGCACCTCTGACTTATGTGTCCACGCCTGAGTAAACATGTAGTCATATATAGTGTGCCAGTTTTCTTACCCCGAGCCAGTAATAATACTCATTTGGTAACCTTCCAGGTGTTATCTGAGAACACTACTGAATGACCGCCCTCATTGAGCTGCCCAACATAGATGAGGTTTTTCTTCAACTCAGGAACGTGTCTGACCTTTTGTAAAGTCTATTTGCTCTTGTTAGAGAGTGCAATATCAACGTCTCCCATCCCCACCACATCTAGAGCTTTTTCGTCAGCCAGATATACCTTCCCAATGTTACCTGCAACATAATTTCGCATTAACTCTTGACGTGAAGATGTGTGGAAGGAATCACCTGATTCCAGTATCTAGTCATCAACAAAACTGTAAACTGCCAGAAATAGTGCATCATGTATTTCTTCAGTTACAACATTAGCACCATCGTTCTCCTTCTTCTTAAGATTCCTACAGTTCTTTTTTATGTGGCCAGCCTTCCCACAATTCCAGCAGGTTGTCTGCTGACCTGACTTTGATTTTGATCTTCCACGATTTGAGTTTCTGTCTTGTGATCTCCCTATGGAATCAACAATCAGTGTCAAACTCGAACCCGAGGTCTCTCCAGAATCTTTTTTGCGCACCTCCTCAACCAAAATCAAATCACAAATATCATCATATTTCAACTTAGATTTACCTGCAGAACTGCCAACTGCCATCCTCATGACTTCCCAACTATTTGACAATGATGTCAACAATATCAGCGCACGTATCTCATCACCAAAATCAATTTCAACAGACAATAATTGATTTGTGATAGCATTGAAATCATTCAGGTGTTGAGCAACAAACACACCTTCCGCTATTTTCAAGTTAAATAACTTTTTTCATCAGATATACATTGTTATTCACCGATGGCTTTTCATACATACCTGATAAAATCGACATGAGATCTACAGTAGTTATCTTCTTGATGACGTTGTAGGCAACCGATCTCTATATGGTTAATCGTATAACCCCTAGAACTTGTCGATCCAACAGATTCCATTCCGCCTCGTCCATCTTTTATGGTCGCTTTCCCAATAACGGAAGATGAAGTTTCTTCACATAGATGTAGTCCTCTATCTACATCCTCAAGTAAGTAAAATCTGTGTTATTGAACTTCTCGATCCCCGATGTCATCACTTCGTCTCCGCCCATTGTTCTTCCTTAGATTCGAACCCAAGTCTCTGATACCAATTGTTGTGAAAAATGACGACAATAAAGCGGAAAATGGAATGAGAAAAAATTACACGCAGAAAAAACACCAGAGTGACACGGAAATTTACGTGGTTCGGCAAATTTGCCTACGTCCACGGAGCTGTAGAGGATTTTATTTCTTCGAAGAATTACACCGTCGAGCACCTCGACGTTTACAAAAAAATCTATATTTTCTTCTCTCCCTTCCTCTCTCTGTCTTCCTCTCTTTCTCTTAACTCTCAAGATGACTTAGTTTGGTCTTGCTTGACTTTGCTTGGCTTTACCTTTAAACCAAAAGAGACTATTTATAGAAACTGTGAGAGTGATAGGTGGGAGGTAGGTGAGCAGTAGGTGGGTGTGGTAGGTGAGCAGTAGGTGAGATACTTAATTAGGAAGCTAATTCAATTCGGTGGACCGACTCTCCAAATTACCCAACAATAAATATTATGGATTGTGCTTGCTAGTTTTTTTTATTTTGATTTCTCTTTCTTTGGATTTAGCCCTCGAGCAACCTCTCTTGTTGGGTTCGGTGGCTAGTGTTGGGTTTATCTTTTTTTCATTATACGGAGTTGTTGCCTACTTTCTCTTTTTCTACACTAGAAACTTCCAGTTCCTAGAGTTTTAATGATACTTTACAAATGCAACATGCACCTTTTTTTTTTTTTTTTTTTTTGGTGTAATTTTCTTAAACTAATAAGATACATATACAGATATATATTGGTCTGAGTTTTGGTTTTGGCGGATTTAGATGCTATGATGAAACCTGTTAGGCTTCTAGAGTTCAATCGATCTCTAGTCCCAATTTTGGCCTCACAATCCTTATTGCTAGTTTATGTTTTATGTTAATGGAGTTATTTTGCAGTTGCTACAATTAGAGATGTATTTCATTCTCCAAAATTCATTCTGATGGCACCGCACTATATATTTTTTCAAGATATTATCTGTGTTGTGCCGATTTCCAACATCTACTGGCTTTTGTTTTTTATAAGTGTCTCGAGTCAACATTTCTAGTTATAGCTGGTGGTTGTGTTTCCGATCCAGTCGATGTTGTTTGGATTTGGGTGTTTCTAGTTGAATCGGATTTCCCGGACAGAGCCTCTATAAGAGATTTTGCTCGATCTATACATATGATAGTTTTCTACTTCTCTTTTACATATGTTGTTTATTCCTTCGATACATTTGTTTTGTTTCTTTTTTTTTTGTTTATGGATTTTGTTGCCATACTATTTATTTTATAATGACATTGACTTGGCATGTGCACCACCTTTCTCTAAAAAAAATCTTAAATTATGTAAATAGTGAAATTTAAATATTAAATATATAAATTTTATTATTTTGATGTGCTAAATTATTAGGGGAAATGGAAAAGCAAATTTCTTGAATTTTAAATGTTTTAAGAAGATTTACATGCATACCACTCAATGCTTATTTATTTAAGTAACATATAAATTTTAATTTATCTTAGCTATGCATGAAAAATGAGTATTTTAGTTGTTAAATAATGGTATTTTTTATGTTATATGTAAGATTTAGGTGTTATAAATGTAAAAATTAAAATTGAGATTTATATATGTAAATACATAATAATTTGGTGGTATTTATGTAAATGCTCCAAATTGTACAAATACCTTATTCGTTTGTGTGGATGGCTGGGGCGGCTGTGGGAGAGCTGCGCGGCAAGCTGTCACTGTTTTCGACTGTTTGGCGCAGCGGCGAGGGAGCTTCGAGTGACCGCTATGTCGGATTTCAACAAAAAACAGGCCGCTGGTTATACCCCGCAGCCCTGCGTTTCGCGTATTTTTTTACACTGCTGCCCCGATCCGATCTTCTATCTTCTCTTCCCCTCTTCTCTACTTAGGAAGTCGCAAGATCTTGCCCAAGAAGAAGACATCAACGGGATCAGCGGCTGTGAGGATTACAAACAAGTTCCAATCCTAAATGACGTCGCAAATGCTATGATCCCTCGATGGCGACGCGAGATCTGGAGAAAAATATGGATTTGTCGTTATGCGACTTCCCCTCTTATACATAAAAAGAACCACATACTACCCTTTCAATTTCTTCCCACCAGAGTCGTTCTCCCCTCAACCTTAAAGCCGCTACTTCCTCAGCATTTTCATCCTCATGAGGTTGGTTTTTGCTTGGAATAGATTTATGCAGATACGTACCATTTCTTTGTCGTAATTACATCAGGTATTCTGTTAATTGATTTCAGCCATTAAATTTCAAATTTATATTGATAAATAAGGCCTTTTATTATCTTACTCTAGTTTAGGAAATTTGCATATAGGTACCAGAAATTTGCACATATTTTATTTTAATACATCAAATCCTTATTGATACTATAAATTTTTTTTTATTTTACTTGTAATTTTATTAATTTTATTTCTTTTTCTTTAGTTCTTTCAAGGCATTAAGTGAGGGTATATGAACTTTCTGTTTTGTTTAGAAATGAATTTTTGTTTTAGAAATTTAAAAAATGTAGCTGTCATAACATTCTTTTAAACTGTTTTACCAAACAGAGACACAATTGTCATTTTTCCAGAAACAGCTGTTCCACAACTGTTTTCACATAGCTGCATCAAACAGACAGTCAGCTTCCCCACAACTGCTTCCCCGCAGCAGCTTCCTGGACAGCGCAGCTGCAGCTGAAAAGCTGAGAAACTGCAGCTGAAAAATTGAGAAGCTGCAGCTACGCCAAACATAGCCTAAGTCCTTACCCGAATTGAAGTCTTTTGGACAATCCGATGGTCAATCGCCGCGTCCCTTTTAATTGGAGCGGAATTTACGTACGTCATTCTACATTCGTATGATCTCTAATAATCTCTCAATAACTAAATTATTGGGGGTTATTGAGAGATTATTAAAGATATTAACTCAAATAATATCTCAATAAATTTCTAATAATTTATCAATACTTTGACACTCTTTTTTTTTTTCTATCGTCGGAGAATTTTGTGAGTTATTAGGGATAACAACCTAATAAGAGAGACAATACTCCCATACCCCTAAAGATGAATAACTGTCCTACGCACCCACGTAAATAACTTTCCCTTAATTGAGCTCCCGTGAAGTCTGTAATTTACTCATCTAACTAACCTAGATCGCATTCTTCTGTGGCGGAGCTGACCATGGGCGCTTCGCCGGGCACTTCGCCGGAGCAATCCCACCCCTTTCTCTCTTCACCACCTCCGGCTCCGGCTCCGCCTCCTCCTCCGCCGTCGCCCCCTCGGGCTACGGTTCCCCTTTACGGCTTTCCGACCCACTTTCCCTTCGTAGACAACCCTCCTGCTTATCTCCTACTACCCGTCTACCCCCTCCATCGTCGCCGCCGACGACGCTGCTGCTGCTGCTTCCTTCAAGTTCTGTCCGCCTCTTCTTCTCTTATTGCCGTCATTTTCTCCTTCCTCCTCTTCGCCTGCGCCATCTTCCTCCTCTGGCCCTCCGACCCTGAGCTGAGCCTCACTCACTTTCGCCTTAATCGGTTTAGCATTGCACCTCCTCCCCCCGCCAAGATTGACATTGCAATGGCTCTGGAGATCAAGATCCGTAATCCTTCTTTTTTTGCGGTCAACTATAATTCGACTGTTTCTTCCCTTATCTACCGCGGGGATCTGCTCGGATCCGTGTCAACTGTTGGTGGCCGCATCCCGGCTCGAAAGGTATCTTATGTTGCCGCGGATCTTCATCTTGATGGGATTAGGGTTCTAGAAGATGTGCTTTACTTGATTGAGGATGTGGCTAAGGGGTCTGTGGAATTTGATACTGTCACTGAGGTCCATGGATGGCTTCGACTCTTCTTCTTTGACGTTCCTATTAAGGTAAAGATTTTTCAGTTTTCTTTGATATTGATCTTTTGTTTTTTATTTTGTTTTTTGTTCTAAAAATATTGGATGCCTGGAATCCTGGTGTATGAGAAATAAGAAATTGGAAAATGAAAAAAAAGGAAGAGCATTAGGTCCTTATAATGCGTGGTTTAGGGATATATTTATGTAAGTAGCCTTCTTCTTATATTCAGGAAAGAACTTTTTGAAAAATTAGACATGATTTTTATTAGTGTGTTGAGCAAGTGTGAGGGTGTACCCAACATGCATTTTAAAGTCTTTTGAAATGTTCTTGCCTCATAAGAGATTGCTTTTCAGCTAAATTTTGATTCAATATACTCATTTAAATCCTTTTTTTTTTGTGGAAAAGGAGAGAAGTGTAAATATTGAATTAAAATGATTTGTTAAACAAGTAAAGATTTACAGATGTAATGTCAGATTCAAACTCATGTTGAGGCTTAGCTTCAAAAGCAGATGTAGGTTTAGGTGTAGATAAGTTGTGCGGCATAATTCCATTCTGTATACTGGACTGCAATTTTCTTGATAGAATTTGGTTTGTTAGCATGTGATATTGGCGATGTTACTTTAATAGGTTGTGGGCAATATAGGCCTAGCATGAGAATATGCATGTGATGTAGTTCAAACTTTATATGCAATAATCCGCGATAATAAATTCTTATTTCTTGCCTATAGTTTTACGTATGACTGTATATGATTTTGGATGCCATGATCAATGGTTCTTGAAATAAACTGCATCTGTTCAATAACTTCAAACTTAACAAGTTAATCAATCACACTTAGTTTTTTGCCTTGGCCACTGAAGTTCTGCAATTTCTTTGCTATCGTGTTGTGGTGAAAGATATTTTAGTTGAGTGATTTTCATCTCAACCTATGTGGTGATATTACTTAACCGATATGATCCTAAATTAAAGGGGAGAAAAAAAGGTAAATCCTATGTAGTGATAGCATTAACATACTTGAACCTAATAACAAATTTATTGAGCAAACATTGCTGACTTAATTATAAGCACATGCAATGCACCTTTCATCAAACTGGCATTAATTAGCAATGATTTTGTATAAATCATTAAACTGGTATGATAAAAGTTGTAGTGTTTTCATCCATCAAAAAGCAAAAATAAGTCGTATCTATATATACACTATCATAGTCTGAATCACTACAAATTTATGTCTTATTGTTCAAAAAGGGTTGAGTAAGTTCTTGATAGTTTTCAATAATTTTGAATAAATCATTATTAAGAGTACCAATCTTTTATCAGGTGTATTAATAGTATCAGTGATAATATGGCTGTGGCTATTTGCAGTGAAATTGAATTGTATATGTATCGAATTTAGGGCTATCAAATTGGCTCGAAGATCATAAATCGCTCGAAAATCAGCTCAAAATATAGCTTGGATCGAAATCGGATCTAACCATTCAAGCTGAGCTAGAACCAAATTAAAGGATCAAATTTATTTCGATCCGATTTCAATCCGTCCCCGGCTCGGATCAGGATTGAAATAAATTTTTATTTATTTACAAATTTAACATTTAAACTTTTAGTTTTACATGCATAATGCATTGTTGGCTCGGTTGGTGTGGGATTTTTTGCTTGAGTGGAGTGGTAGGGGTTCAAATCCCCTCTTTTTTCACAAAGAAGTTGCATTTTTTTGCTGGTGACCTAGCTAGGCAGGCCAATGCGGGTTCAATCTGGCTCACGAGGCAAAAACGACATTCGAGCTGGCTCTAAATCAGATAAATCCAAACCTGATTGAATCGAAATTTAGTAGGATCGATCCGCGATTCAATTTCGATCCAGTTAGAAAAATTTCGATCTGGTTAAAAAAAAAAATTGATTCGATTTCCAACTAGCTGTGGATCGGCTTGAAATTGGATCGTCTACACCCCTATTAATATTAGTTGACCACTAAGATTTATAAACTATGTAAAATATTATGACAAAAGTTATTTTCATGATCAAGGAATACCCTTGAACATGCAATTTAGGTTTTATTAACCATCAATAGGGTTATACAAGTGTTAAAACTATATTGGAGTTGATTAAATTCTTATTGTTTAATGACATTGACAACACATGTAAATCTTTAAGAAGTATCCTCTATTCAGTAGAAATAAATGCAGAATAAGTCACTCTAGAGCTTAATCTTATACATTCCACAAAATTTATCTATTGACGAAAAGTTTAGTCCAAACTTTAGGTAAAGTTCCTGTAACTTGACTCACAGAATTAAACAATTACTTGTTTTTCTTTAGGAAGATAATCTGAATCTCTTGAGCAGTGAATGGCACGATGAATTAAGATTATGTCCCGTGAGAGAACTTTAATTGTTTGTTTGATATATTTTTTTTCTCCCTATATTTTTCTTTTTAATTAGAACTCTTGGTTCTCTGAAAAATATGACCCTGTATAATTGGTTTGCGTGTGTTATAGAGCGAGGGGACAATTGGGTGTAAAAAGGTTGTTTATCACGATCATGGATAAAGGATTGACTTTTGATTTGTTGGATTGCATTTAAATTTGAAATGGAAGTTTTGAAGAAACTTTATGCAATATTGGTTTGGATTTACTGGCAATGGTTGAGAGTTCAAATTTGAATGTTAAGCAGGCTGTTCTGTCCTCAATTAGAAATGGCTGGTTGAAGGATTGCGAAGAGGGATTTGAGATTCTAGTTGTGCAGATTGCAGAGAAAGTTAAACTCAATTTTCAGATTTTAGAAGTTTTTGTTGGATGGAGAGGCAGGCTAGAGTGTACTACTGGCTATTGTTTACATATCCGTACAGGAATTTCTGGAGCAAATAGGAGACTGGAAGTATGTGTTTGTGTGGAAAAGAAGCAAGGGATAGAATCTTGAAATAGTAAAAGATAAGAATAAAGAATTCAACATGCCTTAAAAAACTAATTTCAGAGCACTTCACAGTTGACCTCTAAAATATTATAATATAATAAAATAAAAACTATAACTGGTGCCCGCGAGAATGGTAAAACTGTTCCAGCTCTTGTTTTCACGTACAACAACTAAAACTAGGCCCCACTTCATTTTGGCAGGGGAGCTTACAGAATACTAAAGAATTCATACCCTCCCGTTTCCCTCGCTTGTCTATCACATCCCACACACAAACAGGCAAAACTCTTAGGTCACGTGAAATCAACATCGCTTCTATATTCATCTGCCTCCCTTACCCTTCGCGGCCGTCTGCTCACAATATAGTTGCGATTAGGGCAAGTAGGGAAAGCAATGACTGGATTGCAGTGTACAATGACTTTCAAACTCCTATCTTTCTCTCCTGCGCCACTCTCATCCTCTATGCCCTCTTGTGCTTGTCTCCTTGGATACAATCACAATTAGAGCTAACGAGAAAAGCAACGAAGGGATCACAACTAAAGGCCTTCCAAGCTCACACTTTTTTCCTTGCACCTACCTCTCAGTTCGAAATCCATGCTCATTCCCTTCACTTCGCTTGCCTTTGCGATATACTCGTGACTAGGGATGGTTTGGAAACCAACGGCGGAATGATGACATACAAAGACTTTTGAAACTCTCATCTTTCTCTCCTATGCCATAAATCTTGCGATGCACTCGCGATGAAAGCCAGAGGGAGGCTGACAACGGGATCATAGCGTATAAAGACCATCGAAACTTCCATTTTTATCTCTTTATATTCCATTGTTGTCTCTAGATCACATCAAATGCAGACACTGCGACAGTCTTCCTCCTTTTCATCCTGAGCTTATGTATATATATATGTTATATATAAAAAGAACCAGAGAGATATTTCAAAAAGGGAGAGAGAATGAAAGAATTATGGTAATTTATTGGTTTGCCAACCTCGTTTAGCCGTCAATGTTGCCACCTCACTAGTAAATTTATAAATTTAGGGACATTTTGCTTGCATAACTTTTCATGCAAGTTAATTGAAGACTCACATGCATCTTTTAGACTGGTGGATTAGAAGACCTTTTTATGGCTGCAATGTCTCACGACACTGACAAGCATGTCTTATAGATATTTAAGCAGGTCGGACACTCCCGATGAAGCCCTTCAGCTGGGAAAGATTTCGTAACTGCTAAAGTTTTGGGTGAAATTTGACTTACAAAAATGTTTAAAATTGGATTTACAAGACTTGCAAATGGCTTAAAAATGTGAATTGTTGAACTTGCAAATAGTTTTAATTGTGGATTAATTGGGGTTAATAATGTGACGAATAAAAAATGTGGCATTTCAATAAAATTTTAAATTAATCATTGAACTTAAAAATCTTAAATTTGGTGTAAATGATGATATATATTAAATTTTGATAACTCGTGAGAAATCAAGATTTTATTGAAGGAAAATTAAAAAGACAAATGAATAAGACTCTTTAATTAACTCAGGTTTTAAAATGTTTGATTTGTCATCGAATTTGCAAATTGATTAAGCAAGCTAACAGAAGATGTTTAAATGTTAAAAATGAAAATCTTGCATGCAGTCTTAAGTCATGATATTTATTCGAACAATTAAAATTTTGAAAGATTTTTGGATTTAGAAATACATAAATTCCAATGATATTTTCTAAATCAAATATCGCCATCGAATTCGCGATATATCTATCAACGAACAAAAGACGATTGTCTTTAAATTCTAAAATGAAACTTTGTGTTCGATCTATGCATGCATTTCAAATTCTAAATGATTTTTAAAAAACTTGCATTTGCGCTTCAATGATTTCTAATTTTAATATTCTACCTCAAAAGATGTGTGAGCATTTTAAAATATGCATTTATATCTTATGAATGCTTCAAATATCATGTTGTGCCTTTCAGGAACATTAAATATTATTTAATTGCTCAAAAAATTATAATTACTTGAATGACATAAAAAACTATGATCTAATATGTTTGTTGATATTCATGGCATAGGTATATTAAAATTTGTGCACAATTTCAAATTTATAAATTCGCATGTGTCATCGTCTTTAGGGCAAGATTGTATGTCTCACTCAACTAGTTCAATCATTCTCCTCTTAAGGGCTGAAATTGACTAATCTAATAATTTCAATAAATGTCTAACTCACAAAATATAAGAATTTGCAAGTTCAAATCACCTTAGTCTAATCCTCCTTCTCATTAGGGCTAGAGCTAAAAAAACTACTATTCTAAAAATATTAAACTGACATTTAAAATGAATTACAAATATAAGTGGTTTTAAATGTCCAAATTTTTTATGATAGCCTTATTGATTGAAAATCTCAACAGGAGTGGTTAACTTTTAATTCAATTTTAAAAGTTAAGTTAAAAAAAATGAAACCAAAACACTGAAGTTAAAATCAACCACTTAAAGGCTTTAAGCAAACAAATCAAAATATTCAAATTAAATGAAGCACTTAAAACTTAACACAAACTCCATTAACTCTCTGCAATATTCTTTTGGTTCACAAAGAGTGACACATCAAGTGTATCACTATATTCACTCTCCAATCAATCTGGCGCAAGTAAAGATGTGCTTTGAGTTCTCTATCCGCTTGCTTTGGCCCAAAGACTCCACAAAAAAATAGATGTTACGATCAAAACACTCTTACTGGGTGTTTACCATAGAATAACACCATTATATTACGGTTAAGGTCACATCCCGTATATTCTCCAATGATGTACATCGAAAATGCACTTGTTCATGTTTTATTTTAATGTGTTTTACGTTAATTTTACACGCCTTTGGAAGGTATTTGTGTTGTGTGTATTGTAGGATTTATGAAAGAGGAGTAATCATAGCTGAAGAAACTCAAAAAATTGCGAAGTGAGAGACTGAAAGTAGGCTCCCAAATGCAAAATGTAGGTGCCCTCAGACCAGTGGTGCCTAGGCGTCAGGATGTAGAAAATAGGCGCCCGGAAGCAGTGCCTACGCCCCCAAAAGAGCACAATGCCTAGAAATTCATTCATAGAAGGCATAAACTACTGGATGCAGAAAGTAGATGCCACAGACCAGCGCCTAGGCGCCCGAAAGCACCGCCTAGAAGCTTAAAAGAGCTCGGTGCCCAAAAATTCTTCCCAAGAAGATAGAAAGTACGTGTCACGATTGCAGAGCCTAGGCATCAGACCAATGCTTGACATTCATGGAATTTGACAATTTTTTGCTGTTTGGACTCGACATTTCACGGGATAAATATAAAAACACTGTATAAGAAGAAAAGGATGTCTTTTTCTTCATTTTGGAGTGTGGGGGCACTGAAGAGGAAGACCAAAGTGTTTTTAAGTGAAGAATGGAGAAATTTGAGAGGATCAAAGGGTGTAAACATTGCTTGTTTTTATTTCAATAGTCCTGCTTTGATTGGGAACGAGATATGTACACTGTAGTTTGCATTTTTACTTTGATTTTTTGTGTGAAACTTGGTGTATGATTTCTGAACTTGAATCAAAGTTTGTTTTGTTGAGTTTTATAATGAGCAACGAGCAATTTTCTTTTTTCTTCCTTGAATTGGAAATATGGTAGGATAGAATGGATATTTTTTTATGACCCGCATTTAAACTTTCTTAATGATGTTATTTTAGCCTTTAAATTAATTTATCATTTTGCCTGATCTGTAGAATAGTTAAAATCATTCATGAACTTTGAGATCCGAAAGGATAATTTGTAGAACAAAAAGGATTTATCACATAAACTCACTGGAATAGTAATTTTACCTTTGAGTTTATGCAATCAATAGGGAGATGATATTGTCAGACTAATCATGGGATTTAGAGAACTAAACTCGTGACAACCAATCTTTTTTAGACTACCAGAAGGGAATAAGAAAGACTTTGCTTTTGATTGACACTGGGTTTTATTCATTTCCTCAATTATATTCACCACTAAACCAATTCAAGGGGAATATCTTTCAAATCTTTAATCTCTTAAAAATTCTTCTTGCTTGCTAGGCTAGTCTCGCTTTTTATAATTACTAGGATAAAAACTTTATTGAACTCTGAGAACTTCAATATTTCAGGCAAGGATAAACATTATTTAATTAGAACTTTTGCGAATTTGAATTTATCTCTTTCCCTGTGTGATCGACACCCAAAACTCTATTCTCGATACTACTAATACAACACGTCCACTTGCGTGAATGGTAGTGCTTTGCTGCACTTGGTTCGTATCACTCTTTATATTATTTGAGTTGTGAACCATAATGATGTATTTGATTGTCATAAAAACTTATATTAGCTAAGGTCGACATAAATTTGTTCTCTTAGATGCCACAACCTATGGTTGCTGAAAAGAATTTTTTAGTTAGATTGGGTCAACTATCTCCTCTGACTAAGTAGATCATAAAATACAACGACTCATGATGGAGGAACCACTGGATCTTGATCAGGTTCGTCATCAATTCAACCACCATCTGTTTTAAGCTCAAGGTGATAAATTGATCAACCTAAAACCAAAGTTTGCTGCCACTTTATGCTAAATCTTCAACATTTAAAGACCAGACTTAATCGAGATTGCTCAATGAGAAACCTCAAACCTCAAATCAAAAAGTTCTCACAAAAATGAAGGCGAAATCTCCAGGCAGTGTCTTATCTACAATCCAATCCATCTTCTAAAAATTTAACCTACCCGAAAAACCAAAATAAAAAACTCTAAACAACAAATGGGAGGGTCTGAGATGTCGAATTCTCATTTAGGAGAGTAGGAGGGGAGGGGGTAGTTTCAACTCCATGCCTTGGACGACTGGTCTAGACCGGTTCCCTGTTAGAGCTTCTCGTCCTGGTATTTTAACTTGCAAATGAGCCAAGCGAACAGACAAGCTTCTCATGACTTAGCCAGATTACAATTCATTTATGTTCAATGAATTAAGTAATTGAACAAGTTTGAATATTTGATTATTAAATGAACAAACTTGAACTCCTTATTGCTCATTTTATTTATGATCGTGAACGATATCGTTAAAGCTTGTTAATATACATGATTAAAACTCAGTATTAACTTAAAATCCAATATATATTAGAACTAAAAAATATAATTTAATTTAAATATAGTACAATTAAAATTAATTTTCTTTGTGTATTATTAACTTAAAAACAATTAAAATACTGTCGTTGTCGGTTCAAGCCCGGATGCGAAAAGTGGAGGGTTGCGTTAGGTAGTCGACAGTTAGTTTAAAACTTGTCGGAGAAAAATCATGATATGAATCCTTTCGGTTAGTCCATGAAACTAATGAAACTAATATGAGGATAGGTTCTTGGAATATAGATACTCTCAATGATAAATTATTAAAATTAGTTGATATTATGATTCATAGAAAAATTAATATCTTATGTAATTCAAGAAACTAAGTGAGTTGGAGAAAATGCTAAGAAGATTGATAATTTAGTTTTTAAACATTGGTATTCTGGTAAGAGCCGCACTAGAAATGGTGCATGTATAATTATAGATAAGAGTTTGAAAGATAATGTCGTAAAAGTTAATAGAGTTGGCGATAGAATTATAGCCCTTAAGATTATCATTGATACTAAGATTTTTAATATTATAAGTGTTTGTGCTGCTCAAGTAGGTTTAGATACATGTTCTAAAGATAAATTTTGGAATGACTTAAAAGACTTAGTACAAATGATACCTCTTGAAGAAATAATTTTTATTGGATGAGATTTAAATGGACATGTCGGTAGAGTGGTAGAAGACTTCATAAATACTCATGGTGGCTACGATTTTGGAGTAACTAATGAAGAGGGTATAACTATTTTAGATTTTGTTTTAGCGTATGATTTTGTTATTACTAATACTTTATTCAAGAAAAGAGATGAACATCTTATTACTTATAAGAGTGGATCCAATAAAACACAAATTGATTCTTTTCTTATGAGAAGAAAAGATCGTTGCGATTGTAAAAATTGTAAGGTCATTTCAAGTGAAAATTTAAGTACCCATCATCGTTTATTAGTTTTAGATTTTAAGATTAAGAGTTGTAAAATAAAGAATACTAGAACTCATCACCGTATAATTAGATGAAGAAACTCAAAAGACAAATAAAATTATTTTTATGAGTCAAATTCAATATTTCAAAATTTTGGATATTCATGAAGAAGTAAATATTATGTGGGATAAAATAACAAACACTATTGAACAAGTAGCAAAAGATGTGCTTAGAGAATAAAAAAAATATTTTTATAAATAAAAATAGTTGGTGCTGGAATAATAATATGCAAGAAAAGATAAAATGTAAGAAGTTATGTTATAAAAATTAGTTTAAATGTAAAAGCTTAGAGAATTGAGAAAAATATCAAACGGCCCGTAGGGAGTCTAAAAAAACAATTTGTGACGCTAAAAATTCTGCTTTTAATAATCTTTATAGTAGATTAGATACTAAGAAATGTGAAAAAAAATATGTATAAACTTGCCAAACAAAGAGAAAAGAAAAGTAAAGTAAAAATTTATCTCAAGTAAAGTGTATTAAAGATGAAAATCAAAAAGTAATTTTTTTAGAAAAAAATATTCAGTATAGGTGAGTGAGTTACCTTGATAAACTTTTTAATAAAGTTTCTAAAAATACGATCGACTTTAGTGATTTTAATATCGTGAATAATAATAAAACGCTTGATTTTTACCGTCACATTAGTAAAAAAGAAGTTGAGGAGGCTTTGAAGAAAACCAAGGGTGGAAAGTCTGTATGACTTGATGATATCCCAATTGAAGTGTGAAAATATTTGGGAGATTTGGGAGTTTATTAGCTTACTAAAAATTTTAATATTATTTTAAAATTTAAAAAGATGCCTGAGGATTGAAGGAAAGAGTATTTTGGTCCCCATTTTAAAGGGGATGCGCAAGAATGTGTAAATTATAGATGAATTAAGTTGATTTGTCATACTTTAAAGTTATGAGAGAGGGTAATTGAACATAGGTTAAGACGCATCACAAAGATTTCTCATAATCAATTTGGATATATGTCGGGCAAGTCTACTATGGAAGCTATACATTTATTGAGAGGTTTGATGGAGAAGTTCAAAGATAATAAGGATAATCTACATTTGATTTTTATTGATTTAGAAAAAGTTTACGATAAGGTTCCAAGAGATATCTTTTGGAGAGTTCTCGAGAAGAAAGTGGTTGATATGACTTATCTTCAAGTTATTAAAGATATGTATAACCAAATATTTCCCTATTTCTGTTGGATTAAATCAGGGATCGGCTTTAAGCCCATATCTTTTTTGCTTTAGTTATGGATGGTCTTACTGCACATCTACAGGAGGATGTACCTTGGTATATGTTTTTTGCTGATGATATCCTTCTCGTGGATAAAACGAAAGAAAAAACCCAGTAAAAACCTGAATTATGGAGGTCTACATTGGAGTCTAAAGTCCTTCGTTTGAGTAGAACTAAAATTGAATACATGGAATGTAATTTTAGTAGTTTTAGCTCTACTGATAGAAGTGTGACTTTGGGTGATCAAATTATTAAAAGGTGTGAACGATTTAGATATCTTGGGTCCGTTGTTCAAAGCGATGGTGATATAGATGGGGATGTTAATAATAGAATTCAAGTTGGTTGGTTGGTTGAAGTGGAGGAATGCTTCGGGCCTTTTGTGTGATTAAAAAGCGCCGCTTAAACTGAAAGAAAAATTTTATAAGACGGTTGTGAGACCTGCAATGCTCTATGGCGCTGAATGTTGGCCTTTAAAAGAGAAGCATCAACGGTGGTGAGACCTGCAATGCTCTATGGCGCTGAATGTTGGCCTTTAAAAGAGACAACATAATATGGTGGTAAGACCTGCAATGCTCTATGGCGCTGAATGTTGGCCTTTAAAAGAGAAGCATAATAATAAAGATTAAGTGTTGCCGAGATGAGAATGATTAGGTGGATGAGTGGCTTTACACTTAGAGACAAAATGAGAAATGAATATATCTAAGTGTTGCCGAGATGAGAATGATTAGGTGGATGAGTGGCTTTACACTTAGAGACAAAATGCTAGTGTTGCCGAGATGAGAATGATTAGGTGGATGAGTGGATTTACACTTAGAGACAAAATGCGACAAGATGAGAATGATTAGGTGGATGAGTGGCTTTACACTTAGAGACAAAATGCGGAATGAATATATTCGTGTCAGGATTAGGTGGATGAGTGGCTTTACACTTAGAGACAAAATGCAAAATGAATATATTCGTGATAAGGTTGGGTAGCTCCTGTGACAGACAAAATTAGAGAAAGTCGTCTTAGATGGTTTGGTCACATTAAACGTCGACCATTTTATGACGGACAAAATTAGAGAAAGTCATCTTAGATGGTTTGGTCACATTAAACGTCGACCATCTTGACGACAAAATTAGAGAAAGTTCGAAATGAATATATCCGTGATAGGGTTGGTGTAGCTCCTGTGACAGACAAAATTAGAGAAAGCCAAAATGAATATATTCGTGATAGGGTTGGGGTAGCTCCTGTGACGGACAAAATTAGAGAAAGTCGTATGGTCACATTAAACGTCGACCATCTGATGATCTGATTAGGAGAGTAGATGTTTTAGATTCGAGTTGTGTTTAAAAAGGCAGAGGTAGATCTAGGAAGGCTTGGGCTTATTGTATTAAAAATGTTCTTAATTTACTAGAACTAAATGACAATATGACACTAAATAGGACGCAATGGAGAAGAAGGATTCATGTAGCCGACCCCACGTAGTGGGATTAAAGCTTTGTTGTTTTTGTAATATCTCAAAAAAATATAGCATTTTTTTGATACAAAACATATGTTGGAAGGAAGAACCTATAGTTACAAAAAATTTTAAAAAAAGAGAAAAATTTTGGAAGATTTACATACATACCACTCAATTTTTATGTATTTACATTTCTAACACTTAAACTTCAATTTTTATACATATGCCACATTACCTTAGCATGAAAAGTTGCATTGCACATTTTAAAAGTTAAAATAGTAAGATGATTGATATGATATCAAAGATTTGATTTGTATAAATATTAAAAGCAAAATTTAGGTGTTAGATATGTAAATGCATAAGAATTGGGTGGTATGCATGGAAGTGCACATAGAAGTTTACCAATAAAAAATTCAACATGTAGCCTACATGCATTTAATCGTACATCGGGAAGAAATAATTTATCAATGTTGTTTAAATTTAAAAACGAAGCACAACTTTTTGAACATTCTCAGCAGCATGTCGCTANGTTAGATATGTAAATGCATAAGAATTGGGTGGTATGCATGGAAGTGCACATAGAAGTTTACCAATAAAAAATCCAACATGTAGCCTACATGCATCTAATCGTACATCGGGAAGAAATAATTTATCAATGTTGTTTAAATTTTAAAATGAAGCACAATTTTTTGAACATTCTCAGCAGCATGTCGCTGTTATAGTTGGAGATGTTGGTATTTTAGCTTACTTTAGATGGCTTTTAAAGTAAAAAAAAAAAAAAACTATTTTTAAATTTAATTATGTTATTTTTATTTATTAAATTTTAATAAAATATTATTTATTTATAATTTTATATGTTTAATAATCTTTGGCTCACCCAGAAAAACAGAACGAGAAGCTTGAGGCTCGGCTCAATAAAAGCTAAATAAACTACTCAATTAATCAAGCTCAAGTCACACTCAAATCGAGGTTAAACAATAATAAATTCAAATGAACCAAGCNGCTTGAGGCTCGGCTCAATAAAAGCTAAATAAACTACTCAATTAATCAAGCTCAAGTCACACTCAAATCGAGCTTGAACAATAATAAATTCAAACGAACCAAGCCTGAACATTATTTTAAAAGCTTGAAATGAGCTTGAACCATGCTTGGACATGTTTTTTATAATAAGCTCCAGCTTGAACAATCTTTTACGCGGCACAACTCAGTTCATTTGCAGCCCTATTGGTTTCCATGTTATGCACACAAACCAGTAATTTTGTTTCTTTACATTGCGTGTATTATTAGGAAAAGAAGTTGGCGTTAGAGATGCTTAAATAACTTCATTTCTTCTCTTTTATTTATTGTTCATATATATTATCCAGATTTCCGTGACCCTTATTGACAAATTGAGTTGACTATTAGATAGTATTAGGCTATCAGTCCTCTGCTTAGATTATTATTTTATTTTATCTTTTTTATTGGTGACACCTGTCGTTCTCTAATCATATTGAACGTCATTTTTTTTGACGGAAGATGTAGTTTTCCATATTTTATGGTTAAGGGAAATTTCTATGATGAATAGAGAGCAATTTGATATTTGCAATTCTGTACAAATTATACCAATTCGATTCCTCCAAACATTTTCTGTTTAATATTGAATCGGACTAAATCTTGTCTTTTGGAGAGATGCATGTCCTTATACTTTTGTTCCTCATTTATTTATTTCACAGGGAAAAATTTCATGCACGACTCGTGTAAATCCCGATGATCAAACTATCAGTTTTCAAAATTGTTATCCTGTGGTAAGTTTGTTCTATATTGATAAGAAGAATTTAATACTGGCGGCACTTTTACACCGACTGGAAATTAACTAAATCTATCTGATAAACTTCATATAGTGACGCAATGATGATTGAGGCGGAGGATCCAAGTTGATAATGGTAAATCTGATTTTACATTGGTAAGTTTTAATTTGACATACTATTACTAATATTGTACTTTTGTAATATATGGCATTAACAATGACTACTTTTGAACTATCACTGTAAATAAGCTATAGGAATCTGTCTAGTGTGGTTATGCTGCCTGTATTGTAGTCTTTTTTTTTTTTTTTTTTTAATAGTTACCGTCAATATAAAGCTTATGCGAATATATTGTTGATATTTATCTTGGGAGTGATTAGTGTTGCATTTTCTACTACTTTAAGAACCTCTGCGACCATCATCAAGATTGAAGCTATCTTTTAAATTTAGCTATGGAAAACCATTGAGTTAGCATATGCTGACTCAAATTTGATCATGATGGGTTTTCATTCTATTAAATTTTATTCGAGATGAATGTAATATTTGACTAATCAATTTTTCATATTACATTATCTAAAAATAAATTTCACTGATTGAAGATGAAATGTCATTTATTTTTTCTATATTTGGAGTTTCCTTGATCTTGGTTGTGCTCCGGATCATATGAATTAGAGTCTCCAGGATAGAAATCTTGAAAAAAAGAAAAGAAAAGAAAGAATATACATCTTCTCATGCGATCAAACTTATTTATGCTCTTGTGGATCAAACTTCTGTAGGATTACTTTTTTGTTTTTTACTTGGAAGTGCATTGCAATTCAGAATCGTTATTCAGTTGTTGGAATTGGAAAACTCCATCTTATAATATCAGTTAATCTAAAATTTGCATTTTATTTTTGAGTGTAAGCACTTTTGTAGTTGAAAATGTCAAAATGACATAATCAGGACATAATTCAATCGAAATGGTTAAGATAATGTTGGCTAAGCAACAATACCGTCTAATTTATGTATTTAGGAGAGAGAAGTACTTAATGTTTTATTGTGACGTGTTGTGAAGCACATTTCACAAATAATTTGGTTTGCCATTTTGATTTGCTAAAGTAGATTCCGAGATCAAATAAGTTATTTCAAGTGTATTTTTATATTATTAAAAAGTATATATAGTATCATAATATTCAGTTTATATTAAAAGTAAAGTAATTTGACGCATCTTGTGAACCAAAATTTCATAAATGTTTGGTTGTTTATATTAAGATTACCTTGTGGTAAAACATTCATGGCAGTAGAGAGTTTATTGTTTTAGCACTGTATGAAGATTAGAAACACAGAAAAAAAATCAAAAGAAATATTAAAGTATTTACTACGGGAAGTCGGCTTAGAAAAAAATCGCATAGCTTGGCTTCTTTGAAATAATTCATTATGTGGGTAATATTATCTTAGTTTGCTCTTTCTTTCAATTTGAGTTTTTATTGATATTTTGATTTTTTATAAATGTGGCTAAAAAGACTATAAGTGAAAGTTGTTAATTAATAAAAGATGAATGATAATTGGGAGAAATTAATGTTGATGATGGATGCTGATGATCACCGGGTGATGGTGGTTGAGTAATGATGATCAGATAATGATAGTTGGGCTACGTGATGGGGATGAGGTGGCAAGCAGTCATTAACAATGATCATCAAGCAAAGCTTAATTTTTCTGAAACTCTAGTGTTTTCAAATCTTATTTTTTCTTAAAATTTTTGTTCCTTGCTAGCCAAGATTGTGGGTATTTTCATTATTTTTTGGAGTGATGTTTTGATAACTTTTAGCTGAAATCATTAAACACTCTATTGGACGGCCCTGTGTTGATTTTAGTGATTAAGTGCCTAGTGATTTTGAAATTAAGTGATTTGGAGTACGTTAAATTTGTCTCGTTGAGATGCTTTTTTTCAATGGCAGTATAATCTAAAGATCTTTTGATCTCTCAAACAATGTGATGAGGTTTTCAACTATGTTTCAAAAGCATGATTGAAACCCATTTGGAATCCAGATCAAAATATTCTTGGCATTATTGAGTTTGTCACATCAAAATATTTGATTTGATTATAACTTTGTTAAAATCTGAATTCAAACCGTTGTAGTATTTAATTTAAATACTTACATATAGATTTGTGCTTGTTCAATAGATGGACTTTTTTATGACGCATAAAATTGTATTTTGATTACGCCTAACTCACTGGATTGTCAATCTTCGCAACCAAGTAACCTAATTATCTGTGTCATGATCCTTCTATTTTTTTCAACCTTTAAAATCATAATAGTAAATAATATCTCTTTTTTGTTCATTTCATTGGATGTGTAACATGGTAGTAGGTATCAATCTCCATCTACACGTTAAAATTCATTATTATTCCAACTTATTTATCTTAGAACTGCTTTTGTTGATTTTTGTTTTTTAATTTGAACGGTATACAATCGTTTCATTATCTTCAAATTTCTAAAATTCAAAATAAATTTGTAGATAATGAATTTTTTCAATTTTTGTGCATCATAGGAGCTTATATGGAAAAAAGTTTCATTTCATATAGATAATACAGCTTTTTATGATTTTATTTGAGGGTGGGCTTTATTCATCCAATAAAAAAAACATTTAATTTTTTCTATCCATCAATGACTTTTGTCTCTTATGCTTCAAGATAAGAGTTATTATGCACCTTAGATTTTGAACGAGTAATGCTATACTATCTAAAAAAATCTCGGGACTCTTTTTAATAGATCATTTAAAAGATTTTCATTCATTTTATTCATGAAGACCCTTTTTTTTTTATTCATTTGATTAAGGGGGATTTGTTTTTCAGACTATAACCACAATTCTGTTTAAGGAATTGTTTTCTGTTGTAAGAAAGTCTGCCCCAGCTTTACAACAGCTTTTATAAAAAGTTGCAACCGCACTAAAATGTTTTGTGAGAAAGTTTTATTTATTTGTTACTTATTAATTTTTTTTTGGAGGGCGGGGTTGATTTTTTTCTGCATGTGCTTGCTGTGTAAATGTCAGCTTGAAGTTTGCTTTTTAAGATGAGGCTGTGGCTTGAAGACAATTTTGCTATAACTCTTAAGGATGTGATAATTGAGAAGGACCTCTACCAAATTGTCGATTCGTTGATGTTGGTTTAAGCTAATTTTAATTACATCGTTGTCCTGATTTTGAGAGCTTTTGTTATTTCTGTTTATAGCTTCTATTTCAAATTCGCAGCACTAGGTAATGGAATCAAATTTAACTTCATCTTCCTTGTCACTGCATGTTAAACACTCTTTCTCTCTCTATCTCTGTTTTTTTTTTCAATTATCATATTTTAGGCTGCATTTTGATACACCACACCCTAAGCTTTTTTTATTGGCGAACAAGGCGTAGATCCAGATTTATATGTGATATGTTAGAAGTATTTGAGTTATACTACATATTTGCACACCTAGAGATGGCCGGTCTCTCGGTCATTATATATATATATATATATATAGAGAGAGAGAGAGAGAGAGAGAATAAAAAACGACGAAGCAATTAAAAAAACCTGCAGGGGAAGTTAATTAAGCAATATCATGCTTATATTATTGGGCCATTTACATGCATACCACCCAATTCATATGTATTTACATATTTAACACCTAAACTTTACTTTTTCACATTTATCACCCAAATATTTCATATCATATAAAAAATAACACCACTTTTAATTTTAGAAAGTGAACCAGATCTTTTCATGCATAGAAAATATGACATGCATGCAAAAATTAAAATTTGTGTGTCAGATAAATAAAGAGGGATTTAGTGGTATGTATGTAAGTCTTCTCATATTATTTTGCCTCTTAAAAATGTGACAAAGAAGACAAAGTTTGCAAGCAAGTGGGGAAAACAGCCAAAAGAAAAAGATGCCTTGCTGACAACATAGAGCATTAAACGTGTAAGCCGCTTCCATTCTCTTCTATCCATATACCAAAACTCTTGCCGCCACACCGCAATAATTCTCCGATTCTCTTTCTTTCTCTACTCTTTCTTTCACCACTCAAAGCAATCCCTCCTTCTCAATAAGACCAGCCCTTCATAAAGCTCATCAATTTCTACATCTATTCTTCTTTTTTCTCATCTCTGGCATCATTCAATGTGTCACTCTTGCCAGCCCGATCCTCCTCAAAGCTCTCTAGAGCTCTGGGATGGATGGTTTTTGCGCAGTCGTTTTCATCGTTTATTGCCGGTAGTGGTTGAGGAGAGCTTGCCGCCACCTCCATCGTCAAACGAGAGAACAAAGCAGTATTGTTTGTGCTCGCCGACCCACCATCCTCGATCATTTCGATGCCGTTATCATCTGGTTCACTATCAGTGGACTGCTGCAAGGGCGTGCGAGATTATTGAGTGAGGGAAGTCTCCAAATGGTGAGGTAGCTATTCTGTATTGGAAATTTAGGGCTTACTATAATCCAGAATATATATGCTTAATACTGATACAATATTTTCTATTAAAAGTGTATTTAATTAACTTAAGCTGTTCGCCGCCAATGAATTTCTAATTCGGCATCAGAATTATGAATGTTTTGCATGAATTGGTTTGGCTTTGCATTTGCCATCTTACAGTTTTTCGTGGTGCATATATTTTATCTTTATGGGTCTTGTAAAGAATAATGTTAGTTGATGCGCTGTGCAGGTTCGCTGTTCTTATTCGAATGAATTTTTTTGCCATGGTGATTTCAATGATGCCAAAATTTATTGAAATTCTATTGTTCATAAGACTTGAATTGGTTAACTGTATTTATAAATGAGATTAACACGAGCAAATTTTTGTGCTGTATTGTTTTATTTATTTTGACTCTGAATTAATTAAATAAATAAATAATATTATATTTTTTATTGATTTTTTTTTTATTTTTGCTGCATTTAATAAAATTAATTTTGTTTATAGCCTAGTAAGAGCTGAAATGAACTAACAAATTTGAGGTTAGCCGAACACAAAAATACATGGAATTGGCTCAATGTCGGCTCGCTTGTACCCCTAGCCCCATCCCTTCATGAAATGTGACCATCTTAGGGCTTATTGCATGCATTTAGGGATGTGGATCAGAGTAAACATTGCTCCTCCAGTGGCCAGTGGTGGTGTTCCAGCCCAGTTTGCTCGCTTTTACACGCACTAGTTGGAGTCGTATGACATATATAGACCTCCAATATAGGAACCATTGCTCTTTGTAAGATGAAATATTTTGAGACAAAATAGTGANTGGGTTTTCATTCTATTAAATTTTATTCGAGATGAATGTAATATTTGACTAATCAATTTTTCATATTACATTTATCTAAAAATAAATTTCACTGATTGAAGATGAAATGTCATTTATTTTTTCTATATTTGTAGTTTCCTTTATCTTGGTTGTGCTCCGGATCATACGAATTAGAGTCTCCAGGGTAGAAATTTTGAAAAAAAAAAAGAAAAGAAAGAATATACATCTTCTCATGCGATCAAACTTATTTATGCTCTTGTGGATTTTTCATTATTGAATTTATCCTTAAGAAGAATTAGTTTGTTTTAGGCTTCTGTAGGATTACCTTTTTTTTTTACTTGGAAGTGCTTTGCAATTCAGAATCGTTATTCAGTTGTTGGAATTGGAAAACTCCATCTTATAATATCAGTTAATCTAAAATTTGCATTTTATTTTTGAGTGTAAGCACTTTTGTAGTTGAAAATGTCAAAATGACATAATCAGGACATAATTCAATCGAAATGGTTAAGATAATGTTGGCTAAGCAACAATACCGTCTAATTTATGTATTTAGGAGAGAGAAGTATTACTTAATGTTTTATTGTGGCGTGTTGTGAAGCACATTTCACAAATAATTTGGTTTGCCATTTTAATTTGCTAAAGTAGATTCCGAGATCAAATAAGTTATTCCAAGTGTATTTTTATATTATAAAAAAGTATATATAGTAACATAATATTCAGTTTATATTAAAAGTAAAGTAATTTGATGCGTCGTGTGAACCAAAATTTCATAAATGTTTGGTTGTTTATATTAAGATTACCTTGTGGGTAAACATTCATGGCAGTAGAGAGAGTTTATTGTTTTAGCACTGTATGAAGATTAGAAACACAGAAAAAAAAATCAAAAGAAATATTAAAGTATTTACTACCGGAAGTCGGCTAAGAAAAAAATCGCATAGCTTGGCTTCTTTGAAATAATCCATTATGTGGGTAATATTATCTTAGTTTGCTCTTTCTTTCAATTTGAGAATACATACAAAGTTTTTATTGATATTTTGATTTTTTATAAATGTGGCTAAAAAGACAATAAGTGAAAGTTGTTAATTAATAAAAGATGAATGATAATTGGGAGAAATTAATGTTGATGATGGATGTTGATGATCACCGGGTGACGGTGGTTGAGTAATGATGATCAGACAATAATAGTTGGGTTGAGTGATGGTGATGAGGTGGCAAGCAGTCATTAACAATGATCATCAAGCAAAGCTCTATGCCAAGTGAAACTCTAGTGTTTTCATATCTTAATTTTTCTTAAAATTTTGTTCCTTGCTAGCCAAGATTGTGGGTATTTTCATTATTTTTTGGAGTGATGTTTTGATAATTTTTAGCTGAAATCATTAAACACTCTATTGGACGTCCCTGTGTTGAT
Source organism: Phalaenopsis hybrid cultivar (assembly GCA_002079205.1). Classification (NCBI taxonomy): domain Eukaryota; kingdom Viridiplantae; phylum Streptophyta; class Magnoliopsida; order Asparagales; family Orchidaceae; genus Phalaenopsis; species Phalaenopsis hybrid cultivar. Next base: position 78,669 of record JXCR01145569.1, on the reverse strand, counting down.
TTTAGTGATTAAGTGCCTTAGTGATTTTGAAATTAAGTGATTTGGAGTTCGTTAAATTTGTCTCATTGGGATGCTTTTTTTCAATGGCAGTATAATCTAAAGATCTTTTGATCTCTCAAACAATGTGATGAGGTTTTCAACTATGTTTCAAAAGCATGATTAAAACCCATTTGGAATCCAGATCAAAATATTCTTGGCATTATTGAGTTTGTCGCATCAAAATATTTGATTTGATTATAACCTTGTTAAAATCTGAATTCAAACCGTTGTAGTATTTAATTAAATACTTACATAGAGATTTGTGTTTTTTCGGTAGATGGACTTTTTTATGACACATAAAATTGTATTTTGAAACTCACTGGATTGTCAAGCTTCGCAACGAAGCAACTTAATTATCTGTGTCATGATCCTTTTATTTTTTTCAACCTCTAAAATCATATAGTAAATAATATCTCTTTTTTGTTCATTCAATTGGACGTGTAACATGGTAGTAGGTATCAATCTCCATCTACACGTTAAAATTCATTATTATTCCAACTTATTTATCTTAGAACTGCTTTTGTTGATTTTTTTTTTTAATTTGAACGGTATACAATCGTTTCATCATCTTCAAATTTCTAAAATTCAAAATAAATTTGCAGATAATGAATTTTTTCAATTTCTGTGCATCATAGGAGCTTATGTGGAATAAACTTTCATTTCATATAGATCATACAGCATTCATGGCATAAGAATTTTTTCAAATTCTAAAATTTTTATGATTTTATTTGAGGGTGGGCATTATTCATCCAATAAAAAAAACATTTAATTTTTTCTATCCATCAATGACTTTTGTCTCTTATGCTTCAAGATAAGAGTTATTATGCACCTTAGATTTTGAACGAGTAATGCTATACTATCTAAAAAGATCTCGGGACTCTTTTTAATAGATCATTTAAAAGTTTTTCATTCATTTTATTCATGAAGACCTCTTTTTTGATTCATTTGATTAAGGGGGATTTGTGTTTCAGACTGTAACTGTTTAAGAAATTGTTCTGTTGTAAGAAAGTCTGCCCCAGCTTTACAACAACTTTTATAAAAAGTTGCAACCGCCCTAAAAGGTTTTGTGAGAAAGTTTTATTTATTTGTTATTAATTTTTTTTGGAGGGCAGAGTTGATATTTCTCTGCATGTGCTTGCTGTTTAAATGTCAGCTTGAAGTTTGCTTTTTTAAGATGCGGGTGTGGCTTGAAGATAATTTAGCTATAACTCTTAAGGATGTGATAATTGAGAAGGACCTCTACCAAATTGTCGATTCGTTGATGTTGATTTAAGCTAATTTTAATGACATCATTGTCCTGTTTTTGAGAGCTTTTGTTATTTCTGTTTATTACTTCTATTTCAAATTCTCAGCAAATCAAATTTAACTTTTCCTTGGGCACATTAATCTCTCTTTTTTTTTTTTTTTTTTTCAATTGTCATATTTTAGGCTGCATTTTGATACACCGCACCCTAAGCTTTTTTTATTGGCTAACAAGGCGTAGATCCAGATTTATATGTGATATGTTCCAAGTATTTGAGTTATACTAGGTATTTGCACACCTAGAGATGGCCGGTGCTCTCGGCCATTATATATATATATATATATATAGAGAGAGAGAGAGAGAGAGAGAGAGAGAGAGAGAGAGAGAGAGAGAATAAAAAACGACAAAGCAATTAAAAAAAACCTGGAGGGGAAGTTAATTAAGCAATATCATGCTTATATTATTGGGCCATTTACATGCATACCACCCAATTCATATGTATTTACATATTTAACACCTAAACTTTACTTTTTCACATTTAT
>JXCR01145569.1:38887-75668 GCA_002079205.1 Phalaenopsis hybrid cultivar | reverse complement strand
GAATTTCTTGATCGCACAGAACTTTAATGGTTTCACTGCTGCTTGAAATCTCCGCTTTATCATTTAGTGTTCTTGCAATTCCAACTCGGTGTTCTTAGATTCCGTATACTACTGTTCTTATTTAATCCTTTTTTATTTTCTAATGGCGTTTCAATATTCAATTTACGAGCACTGCTCACTCTCTAAATTAAAATGGATGAGTACGCAATTAGAGTATTTGAAATAGCTCTATATTCCCCTTCCCCCCCTGAATAACAGTATTTTCAAACCTCTTTAAAGGATACGACAACATTTCTTCTAAATCATAGATTCATTCTAGTAGAGAATGCAGATTAATTAATCTCAAAATAAGATATTAACGAACTTTGTCATCAGCAAAGCCGTTTTGCTGATGTCTTTTTATTCAAAATTTGTCTTAAAAAATATTTAATAATGTGGAATGCAGTATAAACAATAAATTATATAATATATTCATTGAACAATTTTGCTCATGTAGGGTGTGTTTGGGGCAGCTTTTTAGTTGCGGCACGAGAAAGAGTTTTGTGGCAGCTTCTTGGAATAGGTTGATGTAAACCCAGACCACGAGTTGGACCCCACAGCCTCAATTTTATTCACTAGCCCTTAGTTCTGTTCGTTGTTGTGCCCTTTTTGCTGCTGTTGTGCCTCGTAAAATCCATGCCCTAGCTCCCTTCGCCTCTCCCTCCCTAAACCTAATCGGCAGTTTTGGTGGCTTCTCTCATCTTCTTCCTTGTTCCCTTCTCTCTAATCTCTGGTTCCGGTAATACTCTCCTACATCCTCTTACGGTATCATCTATTCTATACAATTAACATTGATATTGTCGGTTCTAGTTTGAGGTTTGTCCCGTGTGGCTTGCTCTTTGAGATTTCTTGCTTTGCTCTATTTGTAGTTTCTGGCATTTTTTTCATTGTTCATGTGACATTTGCTCCATGGTATATGTTGGATGGGTTCTATACGAGCCTCTTTGGGATTTTTGGCATTATCTGTGTGACATGTGATCTATGCTTTATGTTAGATTGATGCATGAATTGAGAGCATATTTGATTTTTGGCATTGCCTTTACCTCTCGATTTTTGATCCATGCGGTTAGTGGTTCGATTTTTACAAATTGTTGGCCTCTGGAAAGAAAATACGAGGTTGGCTTTTGTGAAATCTAAAATAATTGCTAGACATAGGACTGCACAATTTGAGGTTGCCCCTTGTGTATTTATATTTATAACAACTAAGCTTTACTTTTTAATATTTATACCACCCAAATCTTTAAATTATATTAAAAATATTATTATTTTAATTTTGTTAAAAAATAAAATACATCCTATATAATATATCACATATATTAATATTTCTAGATATTATCATTTTTTAGTTGTAGTTAGAAAATATGGATTTGAACTCTACAATTTTATTGAAATTTCTTAAAAGTTGATTTTTTTAAGCTCGACATCATAACTATTTAAAATGTGTTATTTGTATGACATTAAATGAGACCTAAGACAACTATTACAACTCATTGTATATTCATTCGCACATTCAAATTGTTTATACATAATTTTAAATAATTAGCTTGTTGCAATATGAAATAAAAACATTTTTAATTTCATCAACAGTATATTGTCACTAAAATATTATTAATAAAATTATATTAAAGTTCTTTGAAGAAGAAGTAAAAAATTATTAATGTTCTTAATTATTTTATATTTTTTAAATAGTCATAACTAAACAAATCTCATTATGTTGATTACGTTCAAATAAACATAATTATTTGATACATATACAACATCTATATTCCTGTATTTTGGCCCATGATCTCTAAAAAAAACATAATTTCAAAACCCCCTACTTTTAACACCTTAAACCCCAACTTCAATTTTTTTTAAAACTACTTAAACCTCTCTTAAATTAATTTGGGACTAATTTGAAACTTTTTAAAAGTTGGGGACTAAAATGGCACTTATTTTGACACTATTATATATATATATATATATATAGAGAGAGAGAGAGAGAGAGAGAGAGAGAGAGAGAGAGAGAGAGAGATAATTCAACCTTCATGGTAATGCTCTTCACATTCCCTTTTTCCTCCAATACCCAAAATTTTATCATAACCAGCAGAATGTTTTTATACCATTCTTATAATCTTTCAACTCAATTGTTTTACACAATAATGTGGAGAAAAAATAGACCATGATAGACAGCAAAGACATTTTATTATATAAATTTAATACTTTATATTAAATTTAAGTCATAAATATATTTAGTTATTATTATTTTGTTTTTGGAATTTGAATGTGACTGATCTAATTCAGTCAGGCCAACCAAGTGTTCTTAGTAGCATTTCATGCTCTTAAATTTAATGCATGAAGAGGTAATTGTGTAACAGAAAGGACTTGATATTTTTTATGAGATGAGAAATGCTACCGTGGGAGTAAAAACTGAGGACTATGAAGCTAAAGTACTTCAATGGATAAGAAAGATGCGTTCGAATCGGTAGATTTGAAAGATATCACCTAAAAATGCATTAATGATAAGCCAATTATAAGTGATCTAACTCTTTGTACATACATCCAATCTAATTAATTTTTACGATATTAATCATTTTGAATATACTTTTACTTAATTTTAATTATATAAAATTTGAAAATATTACGAGTTATATCACTTTATACTCACATTATTATTTTTATTCACATTATATATTTAATCTATTATTTTGGATTAAATATAATAAGTAATTTATTTCAGTAGATGTTAAAGTTGGAGCCAGTCAGATTAATGACCTCATGTGGGTGACATCGTTCGAAATTATAATATTTCTTCTTTAAAATATTTTTAAGTTATTTAAGCATTGGGTGGTATGTTCGTAAATATGCGTGTGTCAAATGCATGAGAGGACAAAGAACTCAGAGATCTGCAAAAACAAGACATGAGGCAAAATGAATGAGATGATGAATATGATTAAGACCAATGTTTTACTCGTAAATATGTATATATCATGCATTTCTAATGCTGAGAACAATGACCGTTGGGCGTGCGCCAATGAACTATGTTATTAGATATATTTAAATTTTTAGTTTAGCAGCTCTATTCGATAGAGATGAACACCGCCTAGTCCAACATTACTCCTATTCTCCGACCAGAATCAGTAATCAGTTAGACCAATTTTTGGAACTTGTNATCTATCAAGTCCAGCATGGCTGTTTGGTTGAGAGCCTTGAAAAGAATATAATCCTGAATAAGAATTAGAATATCTCGCTCAAAGTCTATAAATGGTTCCAGTATTTTTGTTTTAGAGTGAATTTCTTGATCGCACAGAACTTTAATGGTTTCACTGCTGCTTGAAATCTCCGCTTTATCATTTAGTGTTCTTGCAATTCCAACTCGGTGTTCTTAGATTCCGTATACTACTGTTCTTATTTAATCCTTTTTTATCNATCTATCAAGTCCAGCATGGCTGTTTGGTTGAGAGCCTTGAAAAGAATATAATCCTGAATAAGAATTAGAATCTCTCTCTCAAAATCTATAAATAGTTTCAGTATTTTTGTTTTAGAGTGAATTTCTTGATCGCACAGAACTTTAATGTTTTCACTGCTGCTTGAAATCTCCGCTTTATCATTTAGTGTTCTTGGAATTCCAACTCGGTGTTCTTAGATTCCGTATACTACTGTTCTTATTTAATCCTTTTTTATTTTCTAATGGCGTTTCAATATTCAATTTACGAGCACTGCTCACTCTCTAAATTAAAATGGATGAGTACGCAATTAGAGTATTTGAAATAGCTCTATATTCCCCTTCCCCCCCTAAATAACAGTATTTTCAAACCTCTTTAAAGGACACGACAACATTTCTTCTAAATCATAGATTCATTCTAGTAGAGATGCAGATTAATTAACCTCAAAATAAGATATTAACGAACTTTGTCATTAGCAAAGCCCTTTTGCTGATGTCTTTTTATTCAAAATTTATCTTAAAAAATATTTAATAATGTGGAATGCAGTATAAACAATAAATTATATAATATATTCATTGAAAAATGTTGCTCATGTAGGGTGTGTTTGGGGAAGCTTTTTAGTTGCGGCATGAGAGAGTTTTGTGGCGGCTTCTTGGAATAGGTTGATGTAAAATTAGGCCATGAGTTGGACCCCACAGTCCGAGATTTGTTCGCGTGAAAGTCTCTGCGTGGCCTCGGTTTTATTCACTAGCCCTTAGTTTTGTTCATTGTTGTGCCCTTTTTGCTGTTGTTGTGCCTCGCAAAATCCATGCCCTAGCTCCCTTCGCCTCTCCCTCCAAAACCTAATCGGTAGTTTTGGTGGCATATCTCATCTTCTTCCTTGCTCCCTTCTCTCTAGTCTCTGGTTCCGGTGATACTCTCCTACATCCTCTTACGGTATCATCTATTCTATACAATTAACATTGATATTGTCAGTTCTAGTTTGAGGTTCGTCCTGTGTGGCTTGCTCTTCGAGATTTCTTGCTTTCCTCTATTTGTAGTTTCTGGCATTTTTTTTCTTCGTTCCTGTGACCTTTGCTCTATGGTATGTGTTGGATGGGTTTTATATGAGCCTCTTTGGGATTTTTGGCCTTGTCTGTGTGACATGTGATCTATGCTCTATGTTAGACTGGTGCATGAATTGAGAGCATATTTGATTTTTGGCATTGCCTTTACCTTTCGATTTTTGATCCATGTGGTTAGTGGTTCGATTTTTACAAATTGTTGGCCTCTGGAAAGAAAATACGAGGTTGGCTTTTGTGAAATCTAAAATAATTGCTAGACATAGAACTGCACAATTTGAGGTTGTCCCTTGTGTATTTATATTTTATAACAACTAAGCTTTACTTTTTTATATTTATACCACCCAAATCTTTAAATTATATTAAAAATATTATTATTGTAATTTTCTTAAAAAGTAAAATACATCCTTTCATGCATATATAATATATCACATATATCTAAAATTGAAGTTTTAAGTTTTAAACACGAAAAAAAAATCTGAATATGGGGGTTAAAATTAATGAAGGAGCTGCGAATTCGAGTGGAATTTGAGTTTTAACCTCATTTACATGCACATCATCGACCAAACGGTCTGTTTTTCGCGTGATCAAGGGGAATGTCATGACTTGCGAGATGAGGTTAAAATAAATTTTTTCGATATATTAATTTTTCGAAATGTTATCATTTTTTAGTTGTAGTTAGAAAATATGGATTTGAACTCTACAATTTTATTGAAATTTCTTAAAAGTAGATTTTTTTAAGCTCGAAATCATCACTATTTAAAATATGTTATTTGTATGACATTAAATGAGACCTAAGACAACTAGTACAACTCAATGTATATTCATTCGCACATTCAAATTGTTTATACACAATTTTAAATAATTAGCTTGTTGTGATATGAAATAAAAACATATTTAATTTCATCAATAGTATACTGTCACTAAAAAATTGTTATAATTATAAAAATTATTAATAAAATTATATTAATGTTCTTTGAAGAAGAAATAAAAATTATTAATGTTCTTAATTATTTTATATTTTTAAAATAATCATAATTAAACAAATCTCATTATGTTGATTATGTTTAAATAAAGATAATTATTTGATACATATCCAACATCTATATTCCTGTATTTTGGCCCACGATCTCTTAAAAAAAAATTTCAAAACCCCCTACTTTTAACACCTTAACCCCCAACTTCAAATTTTCTTAAAACTACTTAGACCTCTCTAAAATTAATTTGGGACTAATTTGAAACCTTTTAAAAGTCNCAAAACCCCCTACTTTTAACACCTTAAACCCCAACTTCAATTTTTTTTAAAACTACTTAAACCTCTCTTAAATTAATTTGGGACTAATTTGAAACTTTTTAAAAGTTGGGGACTAAAATGGCACTTATTTTGACACTATTATATATATATATATATATATAGAGAGAGAGAGAGAGAGAGAGAGAGAGAGAGAGAGAGAGAGAGAGATAATTCAACCTTCATGGTAATGCTCTTCACATTCCCTTTTTCCTCCAATACCCAAAATTTTATCATAACCAGCAGAATGTTTTTATACCATTCTTATAATCTTTCAACTCAATTGTTTTACACAATAATGTGGAGAAAAAATAGACCATGATAGACAGCAAAGACATTTTATTATATAAATTTAATACTTTATATTAAATTTAAGTCATAAATATATTTAGTTATTATTATTTTGTTTTTGGAATTTGAATGTGACTGATCTAATTCAGTCAGGCCAACCAAGTGTTCTTAGTAGCATTTCATGCTCTTAAATTTAATGCATGAAGAGGTAATTGTGTAACAGAAAGGACTTGATATTTTTTATGAGATGAGAAATGCTACCGTGGGAGTAAAAACTGAGGACTATGAAGCTAAAGTACTTCAATGGATAAGAAAGATGCGTTCGAATCGGTAGATTTGAAAGATATCACCTAAAAATGCATTAATGATAAGCCAATTATAAGTGATCTAACTCTTTGTACATACATCCAATCTAATTAATTTTTACGATATTAATCATTTTGAATATACTTTTACTTAATTTTAATTATATAAAATTTGAAAATATTACGAGTTATATCACTTTATACTCACATTATTATTTTTATTCACATTATATATTTAATCTATTATTTTGGATTAAATATAATAAGTAATTTATTTCAGTAGATGTTAAAGTTGGAGCCAGTCAGATTAATGACCTCATGTGGGTGACATCGTTCGAAATTATAATATTTCTTCTTTAAAATATTTTTAAGTTATTTAAGCATTGGGTGGTATGTTCGTAAATATGCGTGTGTCAAATGCATGAGAGGACAAAGAACTCAGAGATCTGCAAAAACAAGACATGAGGCAAAATGAATGAGATGATGAATATGATTAAGACCAATGTTTTACTCGTAAATATGTATATATCATGCATTTCTAATGCTGAGAACAATGACCGTTGGGCGTGCGCCAATGAACTATGTTATTAGATATATTTAAATTTTTAGTTTAGCAGCTCTATTCGATAGAGATGAACACCGCCTAGTCCAACATTACTCCTATTCTCCGACCAGAATCAGTAATCAGTTAGACCAATTTTTGGAACTTGTGTTTTTTGATCTTATCCCTAAAGAAAACTGAAAAACAAGCGCAGCTAAACACTATATTTAAGGAACCTTTGTATTCCCTTTCATTCTGGAATTTAGATTTTTGACTTGATATAGTTAAGAGAATGAGGGAGATGAGTTGCAGATACACTCTTCTGTTCTACATTCTTCTCATCATCTCAAACATTCCTCATGGCCTGCAGAAGAAAGTGACAGTCTCCATCCAGTCGGTGACAACTATAGCCAAGACTGATTATAACTTTGTCTGTGCGACTTTGGACTGGTGGCCTCCGGAGAAATGCAACTACAATATGTGCCCATGGGGAAATTCTTCCATTCTTAACCTGGTATTTTAGCAGTAAAAATTCATTATATGAAGGAAGGGGTTGAAATAAGGAGCTGTTTGAGCTAAGAGACAGAGACAATGAATAAAGAATGGTCTTTTTTCGGTATTTAGAGAATAATCATCTTTTATTATAANTATATATATATATATATATATATATATATATATATATATATATATATATATATATATATTATATATATATATCCTAAGTCATATCACTATTTTGTATCAGAATATTTCATCTTACAAAGAACAATGGCTTCTATATTGGAGGTCTGTGCATGCCATAGGACTCCAAGAAGTGCTTATAAAAGCGAGCACTGGGCAAAATGTGAAGTATTTCAGGATGATGGAACACCACCAGTGTCCACTGGAGGAGCAATGGTTACTCTGATCGACATCCCTACATGCGTGCAATGAGCCCTAAGATGGTCACATTTCATGAAGGGATGGGGCTAGGGCCTACGGGTACAAGCGAGCCGACGGGTACAAGCGAGCCGAGATTGAGCGAATTCCATGTATTTTTGTGTTCGGCTAACTTCAAATTTGTTAGTTCATTTCAGGTCTTATTAGGCTTAAAATTAGCCCGAATGGTTTATAAAGAAAATTAATTTTATTAAATGCAGCAAAAAAAAAAATCAATAAAAAATATTATATTATTTATTTATTTAATTAATTCAGAGTCAAAATAAATAAAACAATGCAGCACAAAAATTTGCTCCTGTTAATCTCTTTTATAAACACAGCTAACCAATTCAAGTCTTATGAACAATAGAAATTCAATAAATTTTGGCATCATTGAAATCACCATGGCAAAAATTCATTCGAATAAGAACAGCGAACCTGCACAGCGCATCAACTAACATTGTTCTTCACAAGACCCATAAAGATAAAATACATGCACCACGAAAAACTGTAAGATGGCAAATGCAAAGCCAAACCAATTCATGCAAAATATTCATAATTCTGATGCCAAATTAGAAATTCATTGGCGGCGAACAGCTTACGATAATTAAATACACTTTTAATAGAAAATATTGTATTAGTATTAAGCATATATATTCTGGATCATAGTAAGCCCTAAATTTCCAATACAGAATAGCTACCTCACCATTTGGAGACTTCCCTCACTCAATAATCTCGCACGCCCTTGCAGCAGTCCACTGATAGTGAACCAGATGATAACGACATCGAAATGATCGAGGATGGTGGGTCGGCGAGCACAAACAATACTGCTTCGTTCTCTCGTTTGACGACGGAGGCGGCGGCAAGCTCTCCTCAACCACTACCGGCAATAAACGATGAAAACGACTGCGCAAAAACAAGCGATACCAGAGATCTAGAGAGCTTTGAGGAGGATCAGACTGGCAAGAGTGACACATTGAATGATGCCAGAGGTGAGAAAAATGAAGAATTGATGTAGAAATTGATGAGTTTTATGAAGGGCTGGTCTTATTGAGAAGGGGGGATTGCTTTGAGTGGTGAAAGAAAGAGGAGAGAGAGATAAAGAGAATCAGAGAATTATTGCGGTGTGGCGGCAAGAATTTGGTATATGGATAGAACAGAATGGAAGCGGCTTATACGGTTTATGCGCTATGTTGTCAGCAAGGCATCTTTTCTTTTGGCTGTTTTCCCCACTTGCTTGCAAACTTTATCTTCTTTGTCATATTTTTAAGATGCAAAATAATATGAGAAGACTTACATACATACCACTCAATTCCTCCGTATTAAAGTATCTGTCACAAATTTTAATTTTTACATTCATGTCATATTTTCTATGCATGAAAAGATCTGGTTCACTTTCTAAAAGTTAAAAGGAGTGTTATTTTTCATATGATATGAAATATTTGGGTGATATAAATGTGANATATATATATATAAATAATTCAACCTTCATGGTAATGCTTTTCACATTTCCTTTCTCCTCCAATACCCAAAATGTACTCAAAATGTGGAGAAAAAAATAGACCATGATAGACAACAAAGCCATTTTATTATATAAATTTAATACTTTATATTTAATTTAAATCATAAATATATTTACTTATTTCGGAATTTAAATGAGACTGATCTAATTCAGTCAGGCCAAGCAAGTGTTCTCAGTAGCATTTCATTTTCTTAAATTTAATGCACGAAGAAAATTAAAAAAAAAAAAGGCTCTGATGAGAAATGTTGCCGTAGGAGTAAATACTAAGGAAAGCTAAATTATTTCAATGGATAAGAAAAATGGGCTTGAATCGGTTGACTCTCAAAGATACAATCTAAAAATGCATTAATGATAAACTAATTATAAGTGATCTAACTCTTTGCATATACATCCAATCTAATTAATTTTTACGATATTAATCACTTTGAATATATTTGTACTTAATTTTAATTATATAACATTTGGAAATATTACGAGTTATATCACTTTATACTCACATTATTATTTTTATTTACATTATATATTTAATCTATTATTTTGGATTAAATATAATAAGTAATTTATTTCAGTAGATGTTAAAGTTGGAGCCAGTCAGATTAATGGCCTCATGTGGGTGACATCGTTCGAAATCATAATATTTCTTCTTTAAAATATTTTAAGTTATTTAAGCATTGGGTGGTATGTTCGTAAATAAATGCATGATAGAAAGAGAACTCAGAGATCTGCAAAAAGAAGACATGAGGCAAAATGAATGAGATGATGAATATGATTGACCAATGTTTTACTCGTAAATATGTATATATCATGCATTTCTAATGATGAAAACAATGACCGTTGGGCGTGCACCAATGAACTATGTTATTAGATATATTTAAATTTTTAGTTTTGCAGCTCTATTCGATAGAGATGAACACCGCCTAGTTCAACACTACTCCTATTCTCCGACCAGAATCAGTAATCAGTTAGACCAATTTTTGGAACTTGGGTTTTTTGATCTTATCCCTAAAGAAAACTGAAAAACAAGCGCAGCTAAACACTATATTTAAGGAACCTTTGTATTCCCTTTCATTCTGGAATTTAGATTTTTGACTTGATATAGTGAAGAGAATGAGGGAGATGAGTTGCAGATACACTCTTCTGTTCTACATTCTTCTCATCATCTCAAACATTCCTCATGGCCTGCAGAAGAAAGTGACAGTCTCCATCCAGTCGGTGACAACTATAGCCAAGACTGATTATAACTTTATCTGTGCGACTTTGGACTGGTGGCCACCGGAGAAATGCAACTACAATATGTGCCCATGGGGAAATTCTTCCATTCTTAACCTGGTATTTTAGTAGTAGAAATTCATTATATGAAGGAAGGGGTTGAAATAAGGAGCTTTTTGAGCTAAGAGACAGAGACAATGAATAAAGAATGGTCTTTTTTTGGTGTTTAGAGAATAATCATCTTTTATTATAGTGGTCGCCCTTATTTACAGGAGGATTTATTTATACATTACAAAATAGTGTATTTATTATACACAAATCTCAAGAGAAATCCTATATATCTATCTCTCTTGTCTTCTTTTGGTCTGGAAATCTTAATTAACATTACCTTGATAACTGTTCCTCATAAATGGGATAGTGAACCGAACCTCCTAGGAGAGCTAATCTCCTTAGAGAGATTCCTAGACAAGTTCATCTATCGGGAGAGTTCATTTTCTAAGAGGGTTTATCTTTTGGGAGTTGTTATACTGGATGAGCTCATCTCTTGGATGGGTTAATCAATTGAAATAGTTGTTCTACCAGCGACTTTATCTCTTGTAAGAGTTTATATACTGGATGAATTCATGTCATAGGAGAGTTTTTCTCCTAGACAAGTTAACTAGATGAACACCTTGAACCTGATCTAAGAGCTTTCAACCACACATACAAATAACAACAACAACAACAAGTATTTGTCCCACTAAGTGGGGTCAGCTACAAGAATCTTTTTTCTCCATTGCGTCCTATTGAGTGTCATATTTTCATTTAATTCTAATAAATTAAGATCATGTTTTACACAACACGCCCAAGTCTTTTTAGATCTACCTCTACCTTTTTAATATAAATGAAATATAAAACATCTACTCTCCTAACTGAATCATCAGATGATCGATGTTTAATGTTACCAAATTATCTAAGACGTCTCTCTCTAATCTTGTTTACCACTAGAGTTATATTAATCATTTCACGGATATATTCATTTCAAATTTTGTCTCTAAGAGTCGAGTCACTCGTCCACTTAAGCATTCTCATCACAACAATATTTAACTTAATTTTATGCTTCTCTTTTCTAAACAAACATTTCAGGCCATAAAGCATTACAGGTTTCATCATTATCTTATAAAATTTCCTTCAAATGTAAGCGGTACCTTTCTATCGCACAATAGGCCCAATGCATTCCTCCACCTCAACCATCCAACTTGATTTCTACTAATAACATCCCCATCTATATCACCATCAGTTTGAACAATAGACGGAGATATCTATAATGTTCACTCCTTTTAATGGTTTGATCACCCATTGTTACAACTCTACAACTAAATCTACTAATAACAATGCTAGAAAGTGTCCATCATTGAAAAAAATTGAGCCTGGAAGAAGCAAACTATACTTTTACCATGGGCTTCGAAAACTCATGGCTTGGCCTCTTTCAATGAGGGTATTTGAAAATTTTTTACCTTCGCATCAAATTTTTACAAAGCACATTAAATTTACGATAAGATATAACACAGCAATTTCACTATTACTTTGTGAGGATTTTTTGATCTAGTTCAAGGTTTCCTATAGATCAAGCTTCTATGATTGATTACCTCTCCCAATAACAAAAGTGATATTCCGACAAATGCTAGTCGTGCGAGGGTTGATTGCTGAGTATGTAGCAGCAACAATTTAGTCATAGATTAGGACAATTTACTCTCCTTACCTTAGGGTGGATGGTAAAGAAAATGACGACTAACTCGATAAATCTATCATATGTCTATTATCTCGAGTTGTCACAAGACATGATCTATTTAGTCAAAAGTAGTCGTAGATCTAACACGACTAAGGGATTTTTATGGGTAGCATCATCCAAAAAGATCTTGCAGACATGAGGTGAATAATTATTTATTGGGACAAGTTTCAATCAACCTTAATTAACATTTACAATTCAGAAACTCAAGCCCATAACTGAAGGCTAATCACTAGAATTTATACCAATGGTATAAAAACTGTATTTTAAATTTAGCGAAGCATAGTTTAACAATTGGTTCACATGTTTTTGGCCGCAGGACTTGAATAATACTATTCTGAACAATGCAATTAAAGGTATATCTACGAAATTTCATGGGGTTTAACTTCATTTCTGCATGCATTTCAGTAAAAATGGCGAATTACTTATATTCATTTCAAATTAAATGCAGCTTTCAGTTCCTTAAGGATTAGGCTGGGCGGCTCTCTTCAAGATCAAGTCACGTACAAAGTTGGGAAAAATTCACCCCCATGCAACAGATTTATAAAATTGAAAAAACCTGAAGAAGGGCTCTTCGGTTTCTCTACCGGATGTCTTGACATACCCAGATGGGACGAACTGAATGTAATACTTAGCAGAGCAGGGTAATGAGGTTATCTCAGCTTCTTGAATGCTTTATAAAAAACTAATATATCAAGATTCTGAACATTATATTTCATGTACAGCTTTATGATTTTAATATCACGAGTAAAACAGGGGGAAAATGCTATTTCTTTTTCAAGTATTGATATGTTTAATGTCATAACATTTATAAAGTTTGTGATCCAAATTTTACTGTGGTCTGACCGAAAAGTTCACCTTGTGTGTGCTTGAGGGTGTGCGTGTGTTAATTAGGGCTTCGGACACACCAATATATATGAAAATTTGACAAGGTTTAAGCATGTTAGGAGAGCCGTCACACTCACACTTGTAACCTTCTTTTATTTTCATACAAGGATTATTTCTTCTCTGCGTGTAGTTTTTCCTGACATGTTTTTTGTCCATGAATTTTGGTGTTTCTTAATTTGTCTCTGTGATTCGTCTCTTCTTAATTATTTTGTAAAACATGTATAAGTAAATACCAAACATAGCCTGAATTATTTCTTCTTCTAGCATTTTATATCTGAAAAAAACTTTTGCGATAACATGAATTTGGCACCATCCAATATCAAATTGTGACTCTTTATTGTTTTATGATGGATAATTTGCAGAGCTGTGTTAACCTTTGGTCTCAATGCACTCTATGGGAGAAGAAAAACTACGTCAAATGGCCCTTATATTGGCGATTGGAACTCCCAAAATGCTCGAGAACTCATTAATTACACCATCTCAAAGAACTATATGATTGATTCCTGGGAATTTGGTATTCTTACAACTCACTATTGGATCATAACTTACCATTTTTTTTCATCTCATCACCATTTGTTTTGTACATAATTAGGAAATGAGCTCTCAGGAAGTGGGATTGGTGCGAGGGTTGAAGCCGATCAATATGGAAAAGATTTGATTTCACTAAAGGCTCTTATTGATGAATTATACCAAAAATCTTCCTCCAAACCCAAGATTTTAGCTCCTGGAGGCTTCTATGACCAAGCCTGGTTTAACAAAATGCTTCAAACTTCAGGGCCTGATGTTGTTAATGGTGTGACGCATCACATTTACAACCTTGGTGGAGGTTAGATAATGCAAATAATTGCTTTTAACTTGTTATATAGAATCTACAAAAAAGTAATATTTGAATATTTAGTTGCCTTTTTACAATCTAGGTGATGATAAAGAAATAATACAGAAGATCCTGGATCCGTACTATCTATATTATATAGTTCAAACTTTCAAGAATGTGGCTCTCACAATAAAAAATTTTGGGCCATGGAGCTCTTCCTGGGTTGGTGAAGCCGGAGGTGCATACAATAGTGGAGCCAAAGATGTTTCAAATACCTTTGTAAATAGCTTTTGGTGAGAAATTGCAGCCTTGAACCAAGCTTTTACTAAAAATTGACCATTATTCCTTTATTTAACTCCCTAATTAACTCAAGAAAAAATGTTATTTGAAAAGTTTAATGCTTGCATATTTTGTAAAATGCATGGCATAATTTGTTTTTGGAGCATTTACATACATGGCACACAATTCTTATGCATTTACATATGTCACAACTAAACTTTGCTTTTTTACATTTATTCTACCAAATTCTTTCACATTACATAAAAATACCACCATTTTAACTTCTAAAATGTGAAATACACTTTTCCATGCATAAGGTGGCATATAAGTAAAAATTGAAGTATAGGTGTTAAATATGTAAACGCATTAGAATTGAGTAAAATGTATGTAAATCTACCTAGTATGTAGTTTGTGATTACTGCTATTTTGTAATTAATTTGGTGTTTTAATTAACTGCATTTAGGACCAAAATGTTGTTGTGGAGTTTGATTAAACAAGCCTTGCTCCCTAAGTATCTGATATCAGTTTATTTGTTGAATATTTCGGCGTAGGTACTTAGATCAGCTTGGCATAGCATCAGTGTTTGGTTCTAAGGTCTACTGCAGGCAAGCTCTGATAGGAGGGAACTACGCTCTCCTCAACACTACAACTTTTGAACCTAATCCTGATTATTATAGGTTACTCTACTTTGCTTCTAAATAAATTCTTTATGTTCACTTGTAAAATGTGAATTTTGAGTTACACTCACATTTTGCAAAAATTTTGAGCACATATTAAGTTTTAGCCATGTTTGTTTTCCAAAGAACTACTAAAAACCCTTTTAGACATTTTTTTTTTAATCCTTAGTTGTCCCTTAAAAATTGTAACAAATGTTTATGCGGCCAACAACATCATATCTAATGATAAATATTTAGCTACATTTTATTTTAAAAGTAAAATAAAACGGGGCATGTACACCTAAATTTTCATATTTACATTCTTTAACACTTAAAAGCTTTTATTGTCACATCAAAAACATAAACATTACTAACTTTTAAAAAGTTAAAAACACTCTTTCATTCATAGTTTTATGACACCAAAGTGTTATAAATATATACATGCAACTTTAAATTTAGATATGTAAGTACATAGAAATAGTATATGTAAATATTCAATATCAATATATATATATATATATATATATATATGCACACACGCGCGGGCGCACGCGCACTCTCAGGCCATTACATAAATTATAGTAATTATAGAATACTTTCACCAATTACTAATCCTAACTTCCTTTTTTTCTTTATCAGCGCGTTGCTATGGAGCAAATTGATGGGACCAGAAGTTCTCCAAACCACTCATAACGGCTCACCATATCTTCGAGCATACACCCATTGCTCAAAGAACAAGGCAAGGATACCAACCAAATCAATAGACATTTTCCATACAGATTATTTACAAATCAAGCTTTTCTAATTCGAAAATTTACAGACATACCACTCGATTCTTATGCATTCATATCTGACAACTAAACTTTAATTTTTACATACACACGACCTTACCCATGCATGAAAAGGCATATTTCTATTTACAAAAGTTAAAATCGTGGTATTTTTTTATGTCACATGAAAGATTCGGGTGATGTATATGTAAAAAGTAAAGTTTAGATGTTAGACCGGTAAATCCATAGGCATTTTGATAAGATTCAGGATTCCTTAATTATTGTATTAGATCAAGTGATGTAATTAGATAAAGTAGTGTAATTAGTTACAAGATTGGAACTCCTGTATTCTATAAATAGCTCAACTTTAAGAAGCATGGAATGAAAATGCAGTTAGTTGTCTAGTTAGTTCTCTATTTTATGAGGGTTAAATCTTGTATATGTAAATTTCCCGTCTAATCAAATATTTATATAATATATTGTGCAGGCCGGTGTTACTCTGCTGTTGATCAATCTATCAAACTCCACAACATTTAAAATTTCAGTAGAAAATGATATGAACTTATATCCACCACAAAAGAGGAAATTATCAGCGAGCGCAATGGTGGAGAAAGGCGAGAGAGAAGAGTACCGTTTGGTTCCAAAAGACGGGAAGCTTCAGAGCAGGGTAGTGCTTCTTAATGGGCAGCAGCTGCAGCTCACAGGGAATAGAGATATTCCCGAAATCCATCCCTTTGTTCCAGGCCATCGTTCTAGGGCTAAGGTGCAGATCTCTCCTCTCTCCATTGTCTTCGTTAGATTTAAGGACTTCCGTGCTCCGGCTTGCCCTATAAAGAATTAGGGCATCTAAGACCCCCTTTTTTTTAGGGGGGCCATCGAGACTTGATAGACAATGTATGATTATAACTATGTGAATTTGGTTTGTATTTATCATTCAAGATAATAACCGCTCAACTATATTGCCAATGTGTACCATGGATACACTATAACACTTTATGACATGTACTTGGGTTACTTTTCTTATTAAAAATAGGAAAATAGGACAAATACTAATCAAACAAACCATTAGTACGTGTGTGTGTGTGTGTGTGTGTGTGTGAAGAAAGGAATGACTCAGAGGCTATTATACGAGTCTCGGTCATCTATCATACGTCTAAAAATCCAACCACACCATACACTCTTGAGGATTCAAACCCCAGATCAGAGGTGAGTTACAACTGACAAATAGATGCTCGGCTAATTGATCTGAGTACGCGACACAAATATATANATATATATATATATTAATGGATATGATGAGTATGTCATATAATAATAATAATAAATAAAACTAATATAATACTATAAAAGAGAAATAAAAAATTAATAATGCTATCTCTTAAAAACTTTTAGTTAATATTAATTTTTAATTTAATAGATAACAAGGTAGATTTATATGAATTTAACCTTTAAATAAAAATAATCATTTTTTATTTTAATTATAAAATAAATATTATATATGTTTATTGTAAATTTTCTTTTACTTTTAATTCACTAAAAAGCGGAAGTGCCTCATTTTTTAATATTATTTAAATTGGATGTGCCCCATTTTTTAATATTATTTAAATTGGGGCCGTCACTCTTCGTGATTGGTTCGATAAATGACTCATTAAGCTTGTGGAGTAATAAGTCAAATTTGAACCGGTCTAAATTCGACTTGTTAGCCTGTGAGCTGCCCTATTTTCAATGAAAATGTTATGTACAAAGACAAGTCCAGTACAGTTTCTGAAACAACACTGAAGGAATCTGAGTTGATAAAGTTTGATGATTTACCAGATGTCATAGTGCAGGACAGAGATGCAGGTGGTGAGGAGAGTGGATCCGGGGCATCCACTCCTATTGTTCCACAGTCAGTTTCAGAGAAGTCTACCCCTACAGTTACAGTTCACATGTCAAAAAGGGTTAGACGTTCTCCACAGCGTTATTCTCCGACTTTGAACTACACTCTGCTGACAGATGGTGGAGAACCTCAGAGTTATGAAGAAATCTTGCAAGATGAAAATTTGAGCAAGTGGGAGCTAGCCATGAAGGAGGAGATGAATTTTCTGCTTGAAAACTAGACTTGATAGTTAGCAGGTATTCCAACTGGGAAGAAGACATTACACAACAAGTGGGTGTACCGAGTGAAGACTGAGCATTATGAGAGTAAGAGGTACAATGCTAGACTTGTTGTAAAGGGTTTTCAGCAGAAGCACGTTATTGATTATTCCGAGATTTTTTCTCCTGTGGTGAAGCTTACAACCATCAAAATGGTACTGTCTATGGTGGCTACCGAAAATCTCTTCCTTGAGCAATTAGATGCGAAGACAACTTTTCTTCATGGGGATCTTGAAGAAGACATCTACATGCACCAACCTGAAGGGTTCGTGGTACAGGGAAAGGAAGAGTCAGTTTAAAGATTGAAGAAGAGCTTGTATGGCCTGAAGCAAACTCCTAGACAGTGGTACAATGAATTTGATAATTTCATGCGCAGTGTAGGGTACAGCAGATGTCAGACAGATCACTGTTGCTATGTCAGGTATTTTGACAATTCTTATATCATCTTACTGTTATATGTAGATGATATGCTTATTGCAGGTGCTAGTATTGAGGATATTAATAATCTGAAGGAGCAGATGTCAGAACACTTTGCAATGCGAGAAGATCAATAATCTGAAGGAACAAAAGTCAGAGCACTTTGCAATGAAGGATTTGGGAGCGGACAAAACAAATCCTTGGTATGAGAATTGTCAGAGATAGAGTCAGAGGCATGTTGAGACTCTCTCAGGCCGAGTATGTGAAAAAGGTACTTAGCAGGTTTTCTATGAATAAGGCCAAACCAGTTGGCACGCTCTTGAGAAGTCACTTGAAACTCAGCAAGAATCAGTCACCCAAGTCAGAGGAAGAACAAGATTACATGAGTAAGGTTCCTTATGCTTCAGCTATTGGTTCACTTATGTATGCGATGGTTTGCACCAAATCTGACATTGCCCATACAGTGGGAGTCGTTAGCAGATACATGAGTAATCCTGGAAAGGAATATTGGGAAACAGTGAAGTGGATCTTGAGGTACCTAAGAGGCTCTGTAGAAACTTGATTGTGTTTCTCAAGAAAGAGTTCAGAGGTACGGGTCTATGTTAATGCTGACCAAGCTGGAGACATTGATACTAGAATAAGTACTACAGACTATATTTATACTATTGGTGGCACTGCAGTATCATGGGGCTCTAATCTGCAGAAGATAGTATCGTTGTCTACTACAAAAGCCGAGTACATAGCAGTGTCAGAGGCTGTAAAGAAGATGATATGACTACAGGGCTTCTTGAAAGAACTAGACAAGAAAGATCAGATGGGCATACTCTACAATGATAGTCAGAGCGTCATATTCCTTACCATGAATCCAGCATTTCAGTCCAGGACTAAACACATTCAGATCAGGTATCACTTCATATGGTCATTATTGGATGAGAAACAGTTGTTGCTTGAGAAAATTTATGGAAGCCAGAACCCTGCTGTTATGTTGACAAAGGGTATTACACTGGAGAAACTAAAGTTGTGTGCAGCTTCAGTTAGTCTTCTAGCTTGAATACATGGGTCTTGAGTTGTAGAGGTGGAGGATTCATGTTTGAAAAAAAGGGTGACACCACCAATAGATGATATCAATTTGAGGAGGAATGACATAAAAGATCATCTTTACTAAATGGAGTTCTAAAAAAAGAAAATTTTCCAAAAACCCTGGCTTTTCATTGATTTCACAATCAAAATTTTGATCTGCTTCCCATAGATTTATCATTTTCAAACCCAATTTCACTTCCTTTCCACTCCAAGAAGAGTTTTTCGGCATTTGTTGCCTTGTTAGGAGGTAAGTAGACCACTTACTGATATAGTAACTGCTAATTCAGCAAATATGGAGGATGACTGCCACATATTGTTTAATTTATTGCAGCTACCAGTACTGCAGTGCCCCACATAACATGGAAGTTCCTAATTCATTTTCTGAGTACCTAACCCTCACCAAAATTAATTATGACAAGAACAAAGCTTTAAACCTTCGTTAATTCCCCTATGGAACATTGTTCCAAGTGGGTGAGCAGCAGTCCACCAATCTTTAGAAAACATTCACCTTTAAAATCAAGAAAATTCCTTTTAAGCACAATAGATATAAGTGCAGATATGTATTATATGTTAGGCGAAAAGGCAAAGACACATGCTGGCATACCCACCCTATTTTATAAGAATTCCATTGTTGTAGACCAGTCCTGCATTCGAGCTAACTTTCTCATTAAATATTCAGAAGATAAACTAAAGCCATTGAAAAAGCAGCTACAATATCCTAAGGCGATAAATATCTAACTACATATAACCACACGCAAATGATTACATGTGCTAGGCATGCAGCCATGCAGTCATCACTAAACCAATGAGGCAATTTTCTTAGTCGTACCAAAATGATTTTTTTTTTCTGGTTTTGAGCACCGAAGCAGAAATTTTAAATAAACAGAGTAAAATCGAAGAACATAAAAATTTCTACAACTAAACTAATTTACACATGAAACCAAAACTCAAGCGGGAAGAAGCATAGCAAACCTTACTAAAACTAGCCAATCCCTCTGTCGAAGTATCCAAACAGTGAAAGTGACAAAACAATAATCAACAAAACTGCTCTGCACAACAACAACTCCATGCAATCAATCACCCAAATCTTTTGTTCTTAGTTTACAACAACTACAACTAATCAAGCAGGCAACCATAATTACAAGCTCCTCTCCATTAATCCTTATCTATTTATTTAGTATCATTCAAAAATATAGATAACACTCCTCCCCATAAATCCCACTAACATTCTCATTCTAATAATATAAAGAGCATAAAACACAAGCTAGCATCATAAATTTGAGCTCGTGTTTACTATAGATGAGTTAAAAAGATAACTGCAAGGAAAAGGCAAAACCATTCAAAACCATTCAGAAAAAAGTTCTCTTTGAAGGCGCCCTCCCCACCGCTCTCAGCAAATTCGCAACTTCAAGCACTCTAGCCACCTTCATCCCCCTCTTCGCCTCGGCTGAAGCCCGCTTATCCTCTGCCTTGCGATGAGCCNCGCCCTCCCCACCGCTCTCAGCAAATTCGCAACTTCAAGCACTCTAGCCACCTTCATCCCCCTCTTCGCCTCAGCTGAAGCCCGCTTATCCTCGGCCTTGCGATGCGCTTTCGCAACATCATTCTGCATCTTCTCCATCGCCCTTGCCCGCTTCTCCTCCAGCTTCCTCTGCATCCACATACAAAATCCATTAATATCATACTCAGCCGAATCAGTACAGCGGCGGGAGATAGTCATCGCATACCTCAATCTTCTTGAACAAACCGGTTGCCCTCTCAATCTGCTCGCTCTCCCAGCCGTTGATGGTGACATCCACTCTCTTGAACCTGTTGTTGATCTTGGCGACCTCCGCCCCCTGCCATGCCGAGATCTTGGCATTAACCTCATCCTTCTTCACGCGGTGCACGGAGACCTCATCGGCCGCCGAGGAAGAGGAGGAAAACGGGGGGCGAGGGGAAGGGAAAGGTGGATTGATGTCGGGCACTATGGCGAGGGGGTTCGTCTCCTGGAGCTCGTCCTCCCCGATTCTACCCAAGTTGTTGCCCCCATCGGCAGCGTTAGCATCGATTTGAAGATTGGAGCCCGCGACTACCATGGCGTTGAACTCGCGGCTCATAGAGGTGAAGTTCTCCATCTCGCTGCCGACGGAGAGTGAGAGGGAGCGATGGCTGGCGACATCGAAGGGGTCTCTGTTCCGGCTTCGTGATACTGGTGCCTGAGGAGGAGTTAGGGCGTGAATTTCGCGGATTTCGGTGGAGTCATCAGGAGAGCCCGCGGCGCCGGCAGCAGGGAAGGAGGAGATCGCCCTGGGTTCATCAGACATGTTAGAAGCTGAAATGAGGAGTAGGAGGGTTTGTTGGGGTTCGTGGCATTAATAAGAATTTAGGGTTTATTGGGCTGATTGATGTTTGGTGCTGGTTGTTAAAGGATTGGAGAAAAATTTACAGTGGAGAAGAAAGACAACGATGGGAGAGGTAAGAAAAAGGGCGGCGACAAATATAAATAGGAGAGTTTGAAACAGTAGGCTGAAGAGTGTACTGATAATATTCAGAAGAAAAATATCACAAAAACTTAGGCTAGTTTAAGATCATTTTCTATTTTCTATTTTTTTTAATTTTTAGCCACTTTTTTTTTTGTATTTATTGTTTTTATAAATTGTGTACGGTAATGTTACGATTTATTTGCTTTTAAATTAAAAAATATAATATATGTTTGATTATGTATTTTTAATTTTTTTAAAGAAAAAAACTCATACTTTTTAGTTGTGTCCAAATAAGCTCCAGTATTAAGCTTTACATTGCTCCACAAAGCACAACACAATGCATTACTTGTGGGCAACGCGTTGGGCGGCAAGCGACTGTTGCGGCTGGCTGAGGTCGGCGAAGGGGGTCGGCAGCGACAACGGTAGGTGGGAATCGACAACTGACAGAGGTAAGCAAAATGCACGACAGAGGGCAAGCAGTGGCGGATGGCAAGAATGGGGGCTGGCGGCGGGGGAGGGGGGCGATGGCGAGCGATAACTGGCGGCAGGAGGCTGTGGGCGACTATGAGTTGCGGGCGACGGCTGTGGGCTGTGAAAGGCGAGCGATGACATTACTTTTTCAGCTAACCAAACAACCACTAACTGATATAACAAAAATATACAGTTGATCCCACTCTTTCGTCCCACATGCTTATACAATACAATGATTAAGAGGCGCTTTAGGTTTAATTTTTATTTTTTTATTTTTTTATTTTTTTTTCTCATATTTTGATCTAACAAGTATTTAAAATGTTAATAATAAACAATTTAGTTGAATGTTCTCAACAAAAAAAAAAAGTTTTAATTTTAAAACTTAAAAAGCAAATATACATGAAAATATATAAAATAAATAAAATTTTAATCGGATAAAGACTTGTCGTTATCTTTATTTGATTTTGTTTATATTTTAATTTGTAATAATGGATAAAGAGATTTGTATTTCTTGATTCTTATTAGTACAAAGAAGGGTAATATTTATACAAGTATTCTAAGATTTAGAATATCAAGAAAGTAAATTGGGGGCATAAATTAAGCCTAGACATCAACCTATGTTAATTACACAATATCAAGACAATTAATGTCATTGATTCATTTCTAGATCAACATCCGTGCAATTAATGTCATTAATTTATTTCCTGTTTAAACACCCCCCCCCTGCCCCCTCCCCCTGAAGCTTATGATGGTATGGTGGATGTCATCTTGAGTTTGCTCGGTAGATCTTGAAATCGCGTGGGAAGATAAGTTTTGCTGAAGATATCAGCGGCTTGGTTAGCAGAGGAGCATAAATTAACAATATGGTGTCTTGGGTAACATGGTGACGAATAAAGTAACAAACAATTTCAATTTGTTTAGTACGCTCATGAAAAACGTTAGCGCTTATATTATCACAATGAAGCATAGTAACAGAAGACTGTGTGACACTCATATCAGATAACAACCAACGTAGCCAAAGTAATTATGATGTGGCGTCAGCTAGAGCACGATACTCAGATTTTGTGTTGGAACGAGTAACGACTGTTTACTTTTTGCTACGCCAAGAGATAACAGAATCACCTAAGAATAAGCAATAACCAGTGGTAGAACGGCGATCTGTCAGATCACCAGCAGATCACCAGCCCAATCAGCATCAGAGTAGTCTGATAAAACCGAAGATGACTGAACAAAAAATGTAGACCATGAAAAAGAGTGCATGTAATATATCTAAGCATCCGAAGAATAGCAAGAAAATGTGATGAGCGTGGGGCAGATATGAACCGACTGCTAAGTGAACAGTATATGAGATATCAGGTCGGGTAACAGTGAGATATACAAGTCTTCCCACAAGTTGTCGATATAGAATAGGATTATCAAGAGGAGTGTCATCAAGGGGAGTAAGTTTGCAATTGAGTTCCAAGGGAGTTGATATAGTTTTACTATCAGTAATACCCACTCGAGACAGTAGATCAGACACGTACTTAGCTTGAGAAAGATAATAACCTTTAGAATTATGTGGAACTTTAAGCCCCAAAAAATAACTGAGATTGTCAAGGTCCTTCATTTCAAAACTTTGACTGAGAAAATGTTGTAAATCTGAAATACCAGATACGTCATTACCTATTATTATCATATCATCAACATAAACTAGCATAAGTACAATACTATGGTCAGTTCGTCGAACGTACAGTGCTAAATCATGTGGACTAGAGATTAAACAAGCAGCGAATGTTGAAACTTCAAGAACATTTATGTGAGAATAATTTGATACAAACTATATAACTGTCTACTTGGGTTTTATTTATGCCTATGTTTTAAGATTTATGTCAGTTATGCCTATGTTGAATACTAATTTATTCGTGATTCACATTCAAAACATAGAGCGTCAGTAAGCAGAGAGATTCAAAGACGAAAAGAGAGAGAATAAACAATGATGAACAGTGATCAATCGTATCATATTCATAACATGATTCTTTTATTTATAAAGAAGATATATAATGATGATATTATATTTTTTGCCCCTGCATTAAAGGGATCCGTCTTCAGATACTTCTGATATTTTGCATGTATGAGCTTGTCGTTTGGCGTTGTTGTTCTGGCTTGACCAGCTAAGCATTATTGGCTTCTGTTCGGCATGGTCAGCTCGTTCGGTTGAACAGGGTTAGTCATCCAGGCTTCATCAGTCATTCAGGTTGGGTCAGCCATGCATGTTAGGTCAGTCATTCAATTAGGTCGTCTATCTAGGTTGGTCGTCCAAACTGAATCAATTGTCAAGTTTTCCAAGTTTGGTCATTTGTCCACGCTGGGTTGGTTGTCCAAGCTTGGTCGTCCACATAGGGTCGACCATTCACACCGGATTGCGCATGTTGGAACGATCGACTAGGTCGAGTCGTCCCACTTAGAGATTCAGAATGTCATTTTTTTTCTTTTTATTTTACATCGTATTTACTTGTGACAGTAGTTGAGAGTTGAGTTTTCCACCATAACATCATAGGTTTAAATCGCACATATTGCGATTTGGGCTCAAATTTCTCGAAAAAAAAAATTATGTCGGCTAGTAAATAACCATAAATTGAACACTATCAAGTTATAGCATTTAATTAATGATCTCACCATAAAAAAAAATTAAGGACCTCTTAAAACCAAATTTCTCTCATTTAAATCCGGTTAAATTCGCCCTAATTAACCGAAAAATTATTTTCACAACAACTTGGTAAGAATTTATGTGAAACATCGGTAGGTCCAAATAATATTTTTGCTACCTTTAATTCTTAATATAATATTTGAAATTTTTTTCTATAAAAATTAAATTTAATTAATATGAACTTATTCAACATAATTCAGAGCATGTCACCATTCACATGGTTGGATTGCTTGCTCGCAGAGAGAAAATTATATTACATATTTATTTCAAATTTTTGGTCAAAAAAATAGAAAATTAAATTTGAAAATCCCAGCTTTTTTTAATTAAAAATAAATTTTAGTCATTGGATTTATTTTAAAAGCTGTATAATATAAAGTTAATTATTTTATTTGTAATTTTCATTTTTATTAAATAATGACAAAAAAAATAATTATCTTCAAATGCATTTTTTAGGAAAATTGTGCCCATCAAACTAATCTAAGGGACTATGAATAAAAATCATCCATCTTTATTATTATTATTTTTTTTTACTTTGGGAATTTACATGCTTATATATTTGGGTATTAGGCGAGTGAGGCTTGAGATGAGCGGCCTTATTTGGGCTTTGACTGGTTAAAATGGGATCGGAACGAGCTTGACTGAATGGGTTGGGCCAGCTCCTGGGTCTTAAAAGAAAAAGGAATTTTCATATCAAAATTCATTCTCATTTCCTTTAATTAGAAATTAATTTTAATTAGAAAAAAAAAGTCAATATAATTATACTTATATTTAACTTGAATGAGTCTCTAAATTATTATTTTTTTAGGAAAATAAATATAAGTTTGAAATTTTTAATTTATTACCTATGTATTATTATTATTATTATTTTTAAATATAAATAATTAATAAATCTTTAACATTCTCCATTGAATCACAATGTTGATATGAATGGCTGAAAAGAATCTGTGGCAAGAATTTTAAATTAATTTTAGGGCTATTAATTTTTTCTTATATGTTTAGGTGAATTTAAAAGTAAATTTATACACAGAGAATATATAAGATTTTAAACTAAGAGTATCTTCATATATAAATATAAATTATTGAGTAAAACATTGTAAAAAAAAAAGAAAAAAATTTACAAATTTAATCGGTGAATTGAAAGATTATTTTTCGTTTTATTAATTTTGAGTTTTGTTAGACTATGAATTTGTTTTCTTCTCGGCCGGCCTTTGATTTGACCCTATAATTTATGTTATTATTAATTTATGTTATGAAATATATATAGTTGTGATTGAAATTATTGTTTATTTGATGTCTACATTATGTTTAATTTGTTCGTCATCAAAGTGACCAAATTAGTTTGTTTAACGATGTCAAATTAAATAAATTCAATTACTCATGAGTACGTGATGCTCTTTATGAAACAATGTTTGTGATTTATTATGGGTATATTAAAATTCATTGATTATAACTTATTTGTTGATCGTCTATCAGTTGATTATTTGTTTTATAATCTTTGAATATGATTGTGGCCTATTGATATACTTGGTTATACATGTTTATATATCCAAAGATAATAGACAAGTCTAATTTGAGTATAAACGATTGTCGATTATATTAAATTAAAGTCAAACATCAGTTATGTTTATTATTGTGTATTATTATATCACCCAAATGTGATTTTCGAAACACTATTTAATATTTTTGTTATATATGTTTTTGTTTAATACTCGAAACATTAATGTATGGGCAAGTTATATTTATTTGCAGCATCTTCTTTCATAGGCTATATTTGTTCAGATGTTCAATGAGTTTAATTTCTCTAAATGGCTCTGGCTTCACCGTGGCATTTTGGATCTTGATTCAATACTCACAACTGAGAAGCCCCTCGCTCTTACTAACTCTAGCAGTGCTGAGAAGAGATCTTTCAATAAAGCTTAGGAGAAATCGAACAAATTGAGCTTAATGTTTATGCGAATGATTGTAGCAAACGACATAAATTGTATATTTTCTAACACTGAAATTGCTTGGAAATTCATGAAAATTGCTAAAAAATGTTCTCAGTCTAACTCTGTTAATAAGTCTCTTGCTGGGACACTGTTAAGTATGTTAACCAATATAAAAGTTGATTGTTCTCATGTTATGCATGAGCATGTCGCTCAAATGAAAAACATAGCAACAAAACTTAAGATCCTGAGAATGAAACTGAATAAAAATTTTCTTGTGTAGTTTTTCATTACCTCACACCTTCTGAGTATGGTGTATTTCACATGAACGATAACACTATGAAAGATAAGTGAAATGTGAATGAAGTGCAATGCATGCTAATTCAAGAGGAAGTAAAGATAAGAAAAGAGGAAATCACTTCATTAATCTCATGGTCATCAAAGAAGAGTTGTAAAGAAACCTGTAAAGAAGAATGAAAAGAGCTAGCAAGGATTATAAAAGATTAATGTGTCATCTGCCACAATACATAAAGAGAAACATAAGGAAATTAAGTACCATTTCTTACAGAAAGCTTGGACACTATATAAACGAGTGTCATAAGCATCAAAAGAAAGATAAACATTTTGTTTATGTACGTTTCAAATTAAATTTGGCAGTTGTTTCTTATAATACTTATTGGATTGATCCTTGTTGTACCACTCATGTTTCAAATACAATGCGGAGATTCCTTACAACTCAAACCATATGCCCAAATAAAAAGTTTGTCTTCATGGGAAACCGAGTTAAAGCTCTAGTTGAAGCCATTAGAACCTATCAATTGATTCAACATACTGGACATCATTTAAACATCTTTCAAACACTATATACCCCCTTCTATTTTTCATAATTCGATTTCACTGTCTAAACTTGATTGTGTTGGATACTCTTTTAAATTTTATAATATATATTTGAGTTTGTTTAAACACAATCACCTTATTAGTTCTGATATTTTTTGTGATGATTTACATGAGCTTAAATTTAATAATCTTTTTGTTGGGACTCTGATGACCTTGCATAATAATGTTTGTACTAAACTTGGTTTTATGAATGAAAGATCAGCTTATTTATGATATAAATATTTGGGTCATATATCAAGAAAAAATTGAAATATTGGTAAAGAATGGATTGTATTAAAGGATAGACACAAAACACACACTTAATAAAGATGTCATAAGAAGCACACAACTTCTTGAAATTATACACTCTTATGTTTGTGGACCTTTCGGTGTTCCATCTTTTAGTGAAAAAAAGTATTTTATCACCTTTATTGATAACTTCTCGTGTTATGGGTATGTATACTTATTACATCAAAAATCTCAATCACTAGATTCCTTAAAAGTGTTTATAATTGAGGTTGAGAGATAATTAGACAAAAAAGTGAAAATTATTAGGTCTGATAGGAGTGGTAAATATTATGGAAGGTACAATGAATCTGAAAAATGTTCAGGTCCATTTGCTAAATTCCTTCAAACTAATGGCATATGTGCTCAATATATTATGCCAAGAACACCAAAAAAATAGAGTTACAGAAAGGTGAACCCATACTGTGATGGAAATGGTTAGGAGTAAGATGAGTAATTCTTCTTTACCCTCGTCATTATGGATGCATGATTTAAAGACCGCTGCATATTTTTTAAACAAGATTCTTGATAAGGCAGTTTCAAAGACTCCCTTTTAACTGTGGACATAAAGAAAACCTATTTTAAGGCATTTGCATCTTTGGGCTTGCGTAATGAAAATAAGAACATGAAAAGAAACTATACTTAATAACAACCAGTATTTTCTTCATTGGTTATCCAAAAAAATCTAAAGGGTATAGCTTTTATTGTCCTAACTACAGTATAAGAAATATTGAAGTTGAAAATGCTAAGTTCATTGAAAATGGGGTGAAGTTAGTGGGAGTTTGGAACCACATAAAGTGAAGATCCAAGAAAATTAAAGTTCAAGTTTTTTTACTCAAAATTCCTTCTCAAGTTGTTATTCCTACAGTTGTTGAACAACCCGACAACTTACATGAACAACAGATAAATGATCAAACACCACACAATGAAAGTATTACTAATGAATCGACATTAGATGAACCACATGAAGTAGTACATGTGAGGTCTCAACAACAAAGATGGTTTGCTATTTCTATTGATTATATGGTTTATCTACAAGAGTCTAAATTTGACTTGGGAGCCAATGAAGATCCAGTTTCATTTTCGCAAGCCTAGAAACTACAAATTCTTCTAAATGGTTAGATCAAATGAAAGATGAGTTGAAATAAATGGATCACAATAAATTTTGGGAAGTCGTTAAATTATTTGAATGCTGTAAAAGAGTTGGGTGTAAATGGGTTTTCAAAACTAAACACGACTCGAATGACAATATTGAAAGATATTAAACCCGACTTTTTGTCAAATGTTTCACTCAGAATGATGACATCGACTATAAAGAAACATTTTCTCTAATTTCTAAGAAGGATTCATTTAGAATTATCATGAAACTAGTAGCTCGTTATGATTTAGAGTTACACCAAATGGATGTGAAAACTGCCTTTCTGAATAAGAATTTAGATGAAGAGGTCTACATGAGTCATCCTGAAGGATTTTAGTTTGAAGGAAATGAACAAATGGTGCGCAAACTTAAGAAATCAATATACATACTTAAGCAACCTTCCCAACAATGATACATTAAGTTCAATGATATCATCACTTCTTTTGGATTTAAAGAAAACAATGTTGATCAGAGTATATATCTGAAGGTTAGTGGGTGCAAGATCATATTTCTCATTTTGTATGGTGATGATATATTGCTGGCCACTAACGATCTTGACTTATTGTATGAAACCAAGAATTTTCTCTCTAAGAACTTTGAAATGAAAGATATGGGTGAAGCGTCCTATGTAATTAAAATTAAAATATTTTGTGATAGATCATGATCCTCCCCAGCTGTTATCGTAAATATGTAAGTCCTGGTAATAACCAGACTTCTTAATCAGTTCACTGACAACTTAATTGAATTCTTAAAATTATATGTTTTTGCACACTAGGGTTTCTCATGTAAGTATATATATCGTTTCAGTAGTATAAGGCTCTAAAGTCCGGAATGTCAAACCCACAAGAAAACAACGAAAAACCAAAGTAGGAAAATGTTTTTGTCTACTTAATTCATTCGGAGTTTGAAATTTTGAAATATTTGAGTTTTTTTAAGAAACCTACTGCAAATATCTAATGTTTTACCTGTAGACTTTCTAACTACGTTATGTGAATTAGTTTTGTCAAGTGTTGAAGTTACTTTTCCTTGCAATGATAATTGTATAGTGTAGATGTGGAATAAATTTGAAATAAGGTAAAGTATTGTGACAATTAGAAGCATAAATCCTCTTTACTCTCGTCTGAGTGTCTAAAGAGGCTTAGTTAAAGTGACTTTAATTCCTTAAGTCCCACTTTGAACCCAATGAAATTGTCTCCCTATTTATTTGCATATCCTTATAGTGCTCTTTGATTTATACCCTGTAGTTCAAAGTGATTTTCCAAGTTGTTCATGCGTAACTCTTCCGAGTCCTTACGAATTCACAACACATTTTAACATAACAATTGACCAAATTGAAAAATAAACAGAGTGCGGAAAGAAGTCATCACAATCATAGAATAAAAATTATTTCAGCATTCAAACCCATATTCCTACACACCTACTGCATTACCACAAGGAAAAATAAGAAAATTTACACAGAAAGCATGAATAAAACATAATAAGAATACATTGATAGAAAGAGAGGCACCATATAAAAGTGTTTTAGGACCTATATGGCCTACGACTACTATAAATTTTCAAAAATAACTTATGTGGCAAATTAATGATCATGCAGTAACCAACTATGATCTTTTATGACCAACTAATGCTAGTACAACTTCCAACTATGACATTTGTGTTGAACTGATGACAGTCATCAATTACGATTTTTGTAGTAAACAAAATATATTGTAACTTCTAACTATGATATTTGTGGCTAATTACTACATTGCAACAAACAACTACATTGATTGTGATCAACTACTACTATTACAATTTTGAAATACTGCTTTTATGGTCAGCCGACACTAATGCAGTCACCAACTACAACCTCTTTGGGCAACTAATGATATTGCACTTCCAACCACTACCTTTGTTGCCAATCACTACTTATGATACATCCATCTATGCATTTGTGATAAACTGTCACAGTTATAGCATTCAACTACAACCTCTGTGACAAATTGTCGTTATTGTAGCCACCAACTACAACCATCATAATCAACAACATTTATAACATTCCAATTACAATTATAGTTGAATTGCTATTATACATCTTTAATTCTTAGCTTTGTTATTTCATCTCCTCTAATTCATGAGAACCTGAACCCGACCCGAATAATAACCATGTCGAATTCTCTGATTCGAACCCTACTCAAAAAATATTTGGGTCAACCAAAACCCGGATTTTTTAGTTGTGTCGGCGTGTCAAGTTTATTATTAGCACATAGAAATGTCAGTTTGGGTCAGCAAGTCAGGTTCGTGTTCCACCCGAATCGGGTATCCCCGAACCTCACCCAAGTAATAAACGGGTCAAATTATTTGACCTAAAACCCCTAAAAAAATATTTGAGTCAACTCGAATCCGTATTACTCTAGCCGAGTGAGTCGTATTGACGCGTGGGGTGAATTTTTGACACCCCAAACTTTGATAGGTATGTGATTTTTTTTTCCCTTACAAATTTTGTTTCCATTTAAAATAATATGTCATCTCCTATTATTTTTATTTTCTTATGTATGTTCTAACTTTGGAAATATCACTTTATGGCCGCGAAGCTTAAGCTGCAACAATCATTATTATTGCTATACATACCTAAGTAGCGGATATATAAATACATAAAAATAGTGTGTTATGTATGTAAATTCTCACTTTTTTTTTTTTTTTTTTTTTGCGTTTTTATCATGGGTTAAAGCTTATTCCCTACAGTAAATTCATTGGAGCGTTCCCTTCCCTTCCTGGCAGGGAACCGAGCCACCTAAAACACCCACGTGGTAGCATCCAAAGGATACCAACTATATTTAAGACACGTGCCTTACTGTGGGCCTACCATTTGGGACCAGCTAAGCGCGTGTGACATCATGCCATTCAAACAACGGCAATTCGATCGTACGGTTAATCATTGACCACGTTGCCACTACTGCGGCAGCACTACCTAGTGATAAGGCTAAAGCAAACCCTGAAAAAAGCGAAAGAGATAGAGAGCCAAGGAGCAATTGCATTTACGGGACAGCCAATAGCAATACAGCACCTGGGCTTGGCTGACGTGTGCTAAGATGTAACATGGTATTTGGCGTTTTGTTCAGTGGATGTGATCCCTTGACGTGTGGGACGAGAGAGAATTATTGGCTGCCACGTGTAAGGGTTTGGCGTGACTTGAGATTGGGGACATACGACGGGGACCGGGATTGTGACCAGCGAATGCTATAAAGCGGTGGTGGTGATGCAGAAAAGTGAATCACGTCGCGCCAAAACGTCTTATTTACCGACATTATGGAATCTATCTTTGCGATCAAGTTTAAGACGCTATGTCATTATAGATCTAGATGGAACTTTTGCCGAACCAAAAGTCGTAGCTCATCTCGGATTCAAATAAGTAGAAGCTACAGTGAGGAGGGGCGGTGCTATGTGAGTTGCATTGGTCGGTTGAGTGGAACTCGTAATGTCGAGAAGATTGGTGTATTCTCTCCGAAGAGGAATGGTTTCATCATTAAGAGAGACCTTGATGAGTAGGGTATTACTTGTTGAATGTTGAACTGATGGTAAGTAAGTTCCATTGGGTTACGTTTGTCGCTCTCTGCGAAGGAGATGAAAGATCTCATTTTGAAACTCCTCCATCCAACGTAAAATCTTCCAGAGAATAACCCAAAACACCTTCTTCGGCGGGGTATTGTCTTATTGAGTAGGAGGATGTGAAGGTCTGATGACTTTGGCTCCATGACTGTCTTATGGAATGATTGGAGTTCGAGGCAGAAGTGCTGTTGTTGTGAGTGTTGCGACTGGTAGTCATGCAACAATTCTTACAAGTATTTTAGTGAAGAGAATGTTTTCTTTCACACAAATGGTGTCATGCCTATGAAGGGCTACCTGACCCATATGAGCATGTCGAACACCATCCAACCATCATGTACATTCACCATGCTTCTGATGTGCTTCTCCGTCAAGTGTTCCTGAAGACTCTCAAGGATCAAGCTCGCGCATGGTTCTACTCTTTTCCGAGGGGCACCATCAACACCTTCAATGGGCTTGTCAGATTATTCGTAGAGCAATTCATAGCAAATAGAATAATCATCAAAGATTCATCCCATTTTTTGGGAGTTTCTAGCACCCTCGCGCCCCAACGCCCATCAACCCGCCCGCGCTTGTGCTGTAGCGTTGCCCCTATGTCGCAGAAGTAACCTGTGCAGGCACACCGCGAGGCGGTGCACCCGGGCAGTCAACACGTGTTTGCTTGCGTCACCCTGATCTGCCTGCTATCTGAACCTCCCTACTCGAGTTTGGCAGCCAATCATTCATTGTTTCATCGTCGGTGATTCATGAGAGCTCCATTGATGATTCGTGAGAGCTCAATTATCAATGGAAGCATGATCGTTGATTGTTGCCCTAATCGATAATCCTCAAAATTGACCTGAGTGAGGTAATCGTCCCCACCGCCGATCCTCTCTTCCGAGCCACCTATAAAAAGACCCTTCATCCCCTCATTCTAGGCAACTCTTCCTCTCCCAGTCTCTACTCCTCTCTGATGGTTCTTAGATCCTCTTCTTCCTCCAGCGCTCTCGGTGGTGGCAGGCTCTCCTCTAATAATTTTTTCTTTGTATTTTCATTTAATTTTTTTATTTTATTATTTTGTTCAAATTAATTGAATAAAATATTTGGTAGGCTCGTGTTTGGGGTATCCCTAGGTTAGCCCAACCCCATTCAAACCAGAACCCAGCCTAGCCCAAAGCCAACTGTGCCCAAACCCAACCTGGCCTGAATCCAACATGACCCAAACCCAACCTGGCCCAAACGCAACATGGTTGCTGACGCAAA
Organism: Phalaenopsis hybrid cultivar; assembly: GCA_002079205.1. NCBI lineage: Eukaryota > Viridiplantae > Streptophyta > Magnoliopsida > Asparagales > Orchidaceae > Phalaenopsis > Phalaenopsis hybrid cultivar. Next base: position 41,582 of record JXCR01145569.1, on the reverse strand, counting down.
CCGAATGTTGCCTGAACCCAACCTGCCCTGAATCCAACATGACCCAAACCCAACCTGGCCCAAACGCAACATGGTTGCTGACGCGAACCGAATGTTGCCTGAACCCAACCTAGCCCAAACCCAACATAACCCAAACCCTACCAAGCCCAAAACCAACCTAGCTCGAACCTAACTAGACCCTACTCAACCGAACCCAAACCTAACCTAGCCTGAACACAACCTAATATGAAGCCCAACCTAGCACGAACCCAACCTAGCTTAACTCAATCTAACCCAATCCAACCTAGCCCAACCCAAGATAGTTTTTTTCTTGGCGTGGTCCCGCCTGGGGCTGGAGTGACTACACCCAGTACTTTCGACATGGTCACACCAAGGCCTAGTGTTACCACACCATACTAAATATGGGCAATTTTTAGATTTTGACCAATCTTGCAGAACCAGACCAGAGGAAAATGTCTCTACAAGTCCTATTTGCCAAAAATGAGGTCAACACCAAGTTCAGGTCCTTTGTTCCCTTTCATGAAATGGGGTAGGGTTGGGCGTAGACTTCCTATAAATAAGGAAGAAATCTAGACCACTACATCAGAAGACCCATAGAGATTCACTTCATTGGACGATTTTTATGGACATTTAAGTATCTTAATGATGTTAAAATTAAGTGATCTTAAGCTCATTACATTCATTTTATAGAGACACTCAATTTGACTATAAAATTATTAAATTTGGAATCTATTTGACTTCAAATTATCCACCAGAAACTTCCAAAAGTGGTTTATTGATTTGATCTAACTTAAACTTAACCAATTTTAGCTTCATTGTGTTTGTCTTGTCAAGCCGGCCAGTTTGCTATATAAGTTTGTTGAAATTAGAGTACTAGATGATTTTCAATTTGAATTTGAATTCATTCGCTCGGAAACTGTTCCAAGATTCATGCTAATAATCTCAAGATTTATGTCAAATGACAAAAATTGTTAACGACGTTTCGTACATATATAATTTATATCTTTTTTTTATCTGAATGGAAATTCCTAATATATATATAGCAACAAATATGTTTAGAAAACATAAGAAAAATCTTAAGAGACCAAGATCGTTAGTTTTTAAGATCATTAAAGTACACAACCGTTAAAAGTTTCTTAACATTAACCATCTAATGTATTGTTTTAAATTTTAGCTAAAGTTAATATCAATATAAATAATTATAAATAAAGCCTCATTTTCCGCATATAGAAAAGTCAAAAATTAACATTTAAAAAAGAGCTTCATCCCTTAAATTAGCACAAAATCAAGAAAGAAAGAAGGGACTGAAATTCTTACATAAATATTTCAAAAAAACAAAAAAAAAAAATCCAATCAAACATAAGAAAGCGCAAGTTTCATGGATTTATGAAATTTCAGAATTAAGCCAAATTTTGCCTTAGATTCATGTTAAATCCGAAGACATGAACAAATTTGTACGAGCGCAAAGATGAATGCAGCTGTGTACTCGTAGGCAAGCACCGCTATGGTCATAAGCACATTGCCACAATAATCAAATTTAAACTTAGCAAATATGTCTAAAAATATTGTTTGGAACTGAATTTTCATATTTATTGACCAAAAATTTTTTGCATATAGCTCCAAATTTTATATAAAAAAAATTATCAGTCGTGATGATAAAAAGTGTATTGACACCATATTTATTTATATCACTTTAAATAGGTTTTCTTATTTTTCTGAGCCCTACTATGTTATTTCATATATCAACATACAAGCTTGATAAACATTTATAGTCAAATTGGTGAAGTAATAACAAGTGATGAGCTTTCAATCCTTAGGCCATTAGAGAAGACTGAGCTATGAATATGTTGAAAAAAAACACTTGAAAAATGTTGTAGTTGGCAATAAAATATTGCCATCCAATTCAATGTAATGAATTTGAACCATTTATTGATAAAAGTTTTTGGCATACAATGTATGCTCTTTAAAGCTTCTAAATTAGATTATAATCTAATACTTTTTTATGAATAAAGATTATAAACCTTTTAAGGTTTATACCATCCACTAAGAGCTTTAGAGAAGCAGAGAAATCTATATTTTTTTAAGCTTATTTCTTTTGAATTTTTTTATTATATTTACAAATTCTAAGATTTACAGTGTGTTTGAGACGGCGGTGCATTGTATTTTGATTATTTTTCTAGTCAATTGTGGTGGGAAACTGTGTTTTGCAACCTGACATGACTAAGTGAGGTGGCTGCTAGAAAGTTGTGATCTGACTTTTTGAAAAAAAAAAAATTATTTGTTATAGCCACCACATATTTTTCAACACCACTATATCGGTTTCTTCTGCAGCAACTTCACAGCTGCAATTGTCCCAAACAAACTTTTATACTTTGTAGATTTTGAAGAAGCGGAGAAGTTTGTACTTTATAGGACTTATGTCCTACAAAAATTTTTAAATGAAAATGTACCGTCTAAAGTAAATATTTTCTAAATTTTATAGGTATAAATTGAGCTTCTAAGGACTTTCTTATGAGGCTTTTGGAGAAACGGATGTACCAACACATACTTTGTTAAGCCTTATATATATGATATGCATGCATATGAATTATTTGTGTGATTAATGTTTTACTTAAAGAAATGCTTGTCCCTTTATTTATGCAAAGTTACGGATTCTTCTCATGCATAGGTAAGATTATATATATATATATATATA